>VWZK01009197.1:32131-91173 GCA_013396935.1 Baryphthengus martii | reverse complement strand
TAGCGGCCGCCGGCTCGGCCCGGGGGGACCGCCCAGGCCCATCTGGGGACTGCCGCGGCTTTTGGAGGCGGCGATCTGGGTTTTGCCGCCGAGCCCGCTTCCCCCCGGGAGCGGAAAATCCCGAGCGCCCCGCGCCCAGGCCGGTGACCCAGCGGCACTTTTTCTGTGGGGAGCGCAGCCGGGTGAGCCTGTGCGCGGCTGCAGGACAGCAGGCGCCGGCAGGGCAGCCCCGCCGCTTGGAACTAACGGCCTGTCCCAGGTTCTTTTCCCCCTATCCCAAAGCTTAATCTTCCTGTCACTCCTGGGGACTGTAACGTGTGCTGTGTGCCTCGGGCAGATGCGAGAGCCGGCCGGGCTTTTCTCTCTCTGTCGTGATCCCCAGTGCCGTAGGACACAGCCAGCTTGGCTGGTTTTAACAAGTGGATTGTCTCAAGCCAACGTTCAAAGTTCACCTTTATGCCAAAGATTTTTAACACTCAAAGCGTAACAATAGTTTTATGGTATCTTGGTTGTTAACGGTAGTGATAATGTTTTGTGGAAAACTCGTAACTTTTTGTTTTTCTGCAACAAAGCGTGGCAGCTTCTCCCTAAGGATTTTGCTGTCAATATGAGAAAACACGTTGCCCTTCTATCATCATCTTTTTTTTATAGAGGTCGAAGCATTTTGGGATTGTTAAATGGGTACGTGGCTGTTTAAGATTCCCCAGAACAAATAGTGAACCATCACAGAGAAGTTTTGCAAAATTTAAATCCTTACATTTCCGAACAGACTTTTTGCAGAGTTGGTTTTAAATACTTCCCTGCCACATCCCAGTGTGGGCACGTCCTGGGCTGTTTTACAAATAGCATAGCTAGCAGAAGTGCTCCTCTTTCTCTACTTGGTGCTTGTAAGACTACCTCTGATGTACTGTGTCTAGTTTGGGACTTACCAGTACAAGGAAGATGTTGACAATGGACTGGCATGATTCCGGTGGAGGCCACCAGGCTGGTGAAGGGGCTGGAGCATGTAGGGATCAGGCCAACAGAACAGGAATGGTTCGGCCTCACGTAGAGAAGGCTGAGGGGAGATACTGTTGCGTTCTACGGCTATGGGGTTGGAGGACACAGAGAAGGAGAAGCCACATTCTTTTTGGAGGTGAATAGTTAGTTGTAGGGCAAGAGGGAACAGGCACGAGTGGGAACATGGATAATTCCAGTTATTTACTAAGAAAAAGAATTTCTGCTGTGAGAATGGTGGAATACTGGAAGGGGTTACCCAGAGAGGCTGTAATCTCTTCAGCCTTGGAAGCATTCAGGAACCGACTGGACATGTCCCCGAGTAACCTGATCTAGTTAGACCCACTTTGAGCAGGGGATTGGATTAGGTGACCTCTGGAGGTCACTTACTTTCACATGCTTGTTTGGGTTGCAAATCACAATTCATATGTTTTGTCTTCAACCAGGAAGTAAGAACCGGTATCGGAAATCAATGTTGTGAAGATTCTTGGCAGCACCATAGACGGACTTGCATTCATGTCTCTGATTTCCCACATTGTTTAATATGTTTATAGACCTGATCTAATGGCAGCATGGTAAAAAAAATTCAGAGAAGTCTGTGGGAAAGGTCTAGCAGTGCTCATTCAGGAGGGAGAAGAAACACATTTAATTTGTGTTCTAGTTTTAATTTAATTTGTGTTCTAGTTTTGAGGATTGTCAAGGTGTTGAGGCCTTGTCACAGTGTGATCAGAAGACGCATTTTGTTTTATTCCTGAAGTTTGTCACAATGTGCAGTACTGTACAGAAAACTCAAGAAATAAGAGAAAGGTTGAATTTAAGAGTTGTAGTTTGGGGCTTGTCCAAACTCCTTATAGAAATGTGGTGTCAAAGACCACACATATATCACTTGAAATATGATGCAAAATTTCAGGGGTGCTAAAAACAAGAGAGAAAATTCAGGTCAAAGCTGCTGCTCACCCAAAATGCACAGCAGTGCATTTATTTAGCCTTGTGGGATTGATGGAAACTTTTCTCTTGCGGAACTTATAAGTTCTTTTTCTTTTTTTGTTCTTACTTCATGCCTCCTGAAATGTGTCTCAGCATAATTTCTTTCTTTCACAGTAAGCGATGGATTGGAGCTGAGGCCAAAATACAACGGGATCCTCCACTGCATGACCACTGTCTGGAAACATGAAGGACTACGAGGTTTATATCAAGGGGTAACTCCAAACATGTTGGGAGCAGGCGCTTCCTGGGGACTTTACTTTTTCTTGTAAGTAGAACGGTGAAATGTGTCACATCTGGTGTAATGTAATGTTTAGATATCCTCTATGTCATCTTTGGGGGGGCATAAAAATGTGCTAAGCGGCTTATAAACTGATTTCTTTAGTAAGTCCAGGTCTGTTACCCTTTATTATGGTTTGCTGGGTTAGAATTTAAGCAATTGCCAATACACTGTGCTCAAAACCTCACCAAAAATAAAAACCTAAACTGATATATTAAGAATTAGAGAACATGATAAAATTTTCTACCAAAGCTCAATGTGTAACAGATTTTTAGTAATTTTAGTGTGAGTTCTTTCATTGGTTTTGTGAGTTGATGTGCTTTACTTATAAAGCCTGTTTTTTTAGTACTCAGTCTTTTCTGCTTTTCTATTAGCTGTGTAACTGTGACCTGATTTACTGCTGATCATTTAATTAAGCGTTCATTAGTTGGTATGTCTGTGCGCACCTCACTTGACGTCTGTCTAGACTGTTGTTGTACTTCAGTTCTCAAGCTGTGCACTCTGTGTGAACTCTCCAGGTTCCCATGGAGAGTTTGACTCCTTCCACAGAACTAGAAACTGAATCAAGAGAAAAAAGCTTAGTGTATTATTTCTGAGCTAGAAGACAGATACCTGTCACTGTTGCTCTCAATAAGAAGGAAGGTACTTAATCAGTTTCTTTGAAAATTAATTCTTGAGATCTGATAGCTATTTTAAGATGCAGTCCCATTGATTGTGAGAGTAATACTTTATCAATTTAAGTATGTATTACCATAGTTCACTTTAAAGAGGTAACTGTTCAGAGATCAATTAACTAACTAAACAAAAATAGTTCGCTTAGATACCTATTTTCAAAGGCTGTGTACTAGCTCATGTTTTCCATAATCCTACGTGTTTTGTTGGTTTGTGGTTATTTTAGTGATGTAGGTTTGTTTTCACCTTTACCAAAATGTATTTTACATTCTCCAGTTACAACGCCATCAAAGCTTACAAGAAGGAAGGGAAGCTGGAAAGTCTCAGTGCAACTGAACACCTGGTGTCAGCTGCAGAGGCTGGTGAGTTTAAATGCAAAGAAGATTAATGTTTGTTTCCAGCCTCTCCATATGTTGCTCCCTGCCTTTGTGTGTCAGTGCTGCTTTTTCTTACAGGTGGCAAGTGCAAGTGTTTGAATCCAAATGCAATCATTTATTGTCTGTAAATCAATATAATGATGTCTAAGATGAGTAGATAGATCACTGCAGTCTTTTCAGTTTTGCTCAGAACTAGCCATCCTCAAAATCCCTTTTGATCTTGTTTCATTGTATATAAGCATTTTCCATATTTAGTACCGTATTGAGTCCCAAAATGTAAATCTGCTGCTGTCAGCTTTTTAACTCGTTAAATGTTGAACTGTTAACACTTGGAAAATAGAAGGCCTGTTGAAGTCAATAGAGTAAGTGAATTGGTCATTGCTCTTTGAAAATCTTTATCTGTGGTTCAAGTTTTCTAGAAACTAAAGATCTGAAATAAAAATACAACTTGCATCAGCAAGACTTTCAATACGTTGTTTCTGACATATGTTCTTCTATATGCTTCTGTGTTGTATTTAGTCTAGCCAGTTGAGAAGGATGCTGGAGCATTCATTTAATGTCAAAATGTAAGGCATACTGTTTAAGTGAAAAACAGTAATGGTGTAATTTACAACGGTATTTTCAATAACCCGTAAAGCTATACGGGTTGCTTCTGTTAACCTGTCAATAGGATTAAGCAAATTTCTCATGACGGAGGTTTCTATTAAATCTGAACAAATGTATCCCCAAAGAATAACTTGAGTAATCAGGAGTACATTAAGAAATTACTTCTGTTTCCTGTCTGCTACGGATTACGCTACCAACTGTGGAAAGGTGAGGCAGAAAAGAGGATGTACTTGGAATATACAAAGCGCCATATGCTCTACAGAAGTACCCCTAGAGGGAGTAGTTTGGACTTGATTGTGAGCTTTGAAGGCAGGGAGAGAGAAGAATGGTGGGCATAAACTTTACCTGTTTTAAGTAATATGAGTATTGCAGGATAAGTAGTTTTGTCATTGCATAAGCCTGTGTTACATTGGACCGAACAAACTGGGACAAGCTTTGGAGTTGGTATAAGAATCAGTCTAACTTCCATCTGTTCTCAGGAGCCATGACTCTCTGTATTACAAACCCAATATGGGTAACGAAGACGCGACTTGTGCTACAATATAATGCTGGTGTTGATCCATCCAAGCGGCAATACAGAGGAATGTTTGATGCTCTTCTAAAGATATACAAGATGGAAGGCATACGCGGCTTATATAAGGTAATAAAATTTACCAAAAGATTTCAGGATTGGCTGGCACCACTCAGTAGCATGGTGAGACTTGTAAACACTCATTTACAAAAAAAAAAAAAAAGCAAGTTATTTTTTGTATTAGTTTACTTACCTTTATTCTGTGAGTCTTCTTTCCCACTGAAGAACTTCAGCAAAATGACTTAATCAGCAGAAAAGCTATTATACTGTTGAAGTGTAGGAAATCACTGAAGGACAAAGTGTAAGCTTTATGACTAAGCCATCTTCTGTTGGGTGATAATGCTGAAGTGAGAGTAAACAACAAGCTGCTTTTTAATTTTTTGGAGTCTTTCTATAATTAGACTTTAGATAAGGAGGGCAGCAGTAGCATAATCTATCGTGCTGCTAGTGCTTTCTTTCATTTCTTCCCTTATCTCTATCTTTCTGACATCTTGTGGAACATAATACATGACTAAAGTAGTTAATAATTTTTTCTTCTACAATGGACGATTCCACAACTGCTCATATGCCCTCTAATTATTGAGGTCTGTAATCTGTCATCTCTAGATCCATGAAATTTGCAGACTTCTAAATGTGGTCTACATATGTGTGGGGCTTTTTTATTCCCTTCAATTTAGGGAAACAGATGGCAACTGGCTTTGGATTTTGCCTTCTTCCTTCCTTCAGGCCACAACATCAAGATGCATTCATCAGTGTCTGGAATGTGTGAAGAAACCTATTTTAGTTCAGTCTGGCTCTTCTCCTGCAAGTAATGCTATAGAACAAGAACACTATCTCTTAGGAATTGTCGTGATTACTGAACATTAACTTACTTTATTTGTAGTGAAAAATATAATCCTCCCTGTACTGAAAGACTAGTCTGCCTCATACTGATGACTGCTGAATTCTGACACTAGGAACAAGGCACCGTACTTATTCCTAAGGTGCAGTTGCCAGGGTTTCTCATTTGCCTACCTGGGTGTCTGCTTTATTCCATGTAGATAAATTCTTATTTCTTGTATCTGATAGAGTTTAAGTTGTCCTTCCACTGAGTGACTTTTCAGATTATTCATGCATGTAGCACATGATGCCCTTGGCACTAGACACTTTTTTGTAGTGTCAATATTCAAGTGGAGAACTAAACCAGATACTTCTTTGAAAGACCAAATTACTTGCTTAAATCTGCAAAGAAACTGACCTAGATAGGTCCAGAGTGACCTACATAACTATGCTACTTCAGTTTGACATTAGGATTCTCTCAACTTTGTCTATACTGAGGAAAAAGGTGGCACTTTGACTTGTATTTGTTCACACTTTAGACTTTCTCCCTTTTCTGTTTTGGGAGAAGTATTCAATTTTTTGTCTCTCTTGCTTTATTTGAAATTTGTCAGATGAAGTTTCATTAATTGCCCCGAGTTGCAGGAGTTGTACAACACATGAATGCCTTCTTTTTCCACATAATCTTAAATTTCAGATAGAATTCCTTACAGCAAATAAGGGGATCTCTAAGAATACCACTATGAGTTGGAAATGAAATCTGGAAGCAATTTCTTTCAGATTAATCTGGGATTAATCTTCTAAAGAATGGTATTTCTGTCCAAGCAATTCTGTATCTTGCTCTTTATTGTGCAATATGCTGTTACTGGTCCTAGCAATTCCTTTCAATTCTTTGGGGCACAAGGCTAGTAATGTCAGGATGCATTGATCTTCCTAAGAGGGATCAAAGCTCTTTTTATTATCTCTGTTAGGTATTGTTTATTCATTAAACTGTAATTCATCTGAAAATGGATTACTCAATAACTTGCTCTTCTTGGGTTTGGCATGGTTTTGAAAAGACAGGAGCCTTTCCTTCACTGATTATCCCAGCAATCATCTAGTGAACATTGTGTTCAGTTTTGGGCCCCTCACTACAAGAAGGACGTTGAGGTGCTGGAGCTTGTCCAGAGAAGGTCAGCTGAGGGAACTGGGGTTGTTTAGCCTGGAGAAAAGGAGGCTCAGGGGAGACCTTATCACTCTCTACAAGTACCTGAAAAGAGGTTGTAGCGAGGTGGGGGTCAGTTTCTTCTCCCAAATAACAAGTGATAGTTAGGGCAAGAGTAAACAACCTGAAGTTGCACCGGCAGAGGTTTAGATTGGGTATCAGGAAAGACTTCTTAACAGACAGGGTTGTCAGGCATTGGGACGGGCTGCCGAGGAAAGTGGTGGAGTCACCATCCCTCAAAGTATTTTAAAGACTTGTAGATGTGATGCTTAGGAACATGGTTTAGTGGTGACCTTGCAGTGCTGGGTTAGTGATTGGACTTGATAATCTTGAAGGTCTCTTCCAACTAGAACTGTTCTATGATTCAAGCATAAGGCAGGAGAGACCAAACATTGTAAAATAAGAAAATGGATCAGGAATATCTTTCAAAACATTCCTTAAGATACTTCATTACTGTGAAGAAAAGTGTTTTGATTTGCAACATTTTTCTATAAGAACACATTGTTTTGTATGATCGATAGAAGCCTGGGTCAGCTCTTGTTTTACTGAGGCACATTGGCTGACAGATGCCTTACTCCCTTCTTGCATTTTTTAATCTTGGCCCAATATTAAAAGTCCTTGGAAGCTTTCCTCATCAGCACAAGACTTAAGAGACTCGTTTAGCAAGTATCATCAATAGATGCTTTAGGACTCTTGGGTGCAAGTTATCCAAATCTGCTGGCCTAAATTTAAGAGTTCAGCACTCTTAAATGTTGTTTAACATTCTTTTGTTGGTGGGGAAAAAAAATATTACCTCATTCTCCAATGATATAAATACATCATTCTAATACTTTCCAAGTAGAGAAGCAGTTACTTCCTGTGTCTTTTAACAGCTAATCATGAGCAAATGTTTGTGAAGATTTCCCTGCTATCTACTATAGATAAATTTTGTACTGTTCCTTGTTCTGCTGACCCAGGTATTTTTTTCTTTTATATTTTCAATAATTTTGTTTTTCTCTGTTCTTCCTCTTCTGTTTTTGCATTACTGGTTGATTTTCTCTTCATTTTTGAAATCCAAAGTACTCTTTTTTCCCTCTGTTGTGGCCTTCACAAAACTCTATGATTATGCTCACAGTTGATGAAACAGATACTTGGTTTAATTCCACTTGTTCTCATTTGAGGAAGTGGTTTTTTTCCGGGGCTTTAGTTAGCCCTTAATGGAACAGACTGCCCAGGGAAATGATGGAGTCACCATCCCTGGCGGCATTTAAAAGATGTGCAGGCGTGCTGCTTAGGGACATGGTTTAGTGGTGGTGTCGCAGTGCTGGGTTAGGTTGAACTTGATGATCTTAAAGGTCCTTTCCAACCTAAATGATTCTATGATTCTACACACATTTTGAATATAGAAATGTATTTATATCATAGTTACACATTTATATACATGCACTCACACATATATATCTATCTCCAGGACTTGATCGCAAGAATTTTTTGTGTACCTCTACTGATGGCCCTCCTCACTGAGATGCCAGGTTTTGTCATTGCCTTGCCAATCTCAGGTGGCAACACCACAGCTCAGTGCCACTCGCTGGAAAGGGGCAGGCACTGAGCAGCACATTTGCAAGGCTGCAGCTTGGTTTATATTCTGACAATCCTGATCCATGTTATCAGCTTTTTAAGACCTGTGCTTGTGCAAAGTGAAGTCCCCTGGCCACCTGCTTTACCTTGCTCATTCATGAGACGTTGTCAGCCTGTATGTTATTTGGAGAAAAGTAACATTGATTACGCTTTTGTGTGATGCCTGACACTAAGAATAGCAACTCAGAACTGGCTTAGAGTTCTACTGCACAATGATGGTTGTGCAGTCACAATTTGTAAAGTAATGGAGGACGTATGTACGTGTGTAAGCTGGGCTCTGTCAAGTTGTATTGCTTTTGTTCATTGCTGTTTAACCTTGTTTTATTCCTTTTTTCAGGGATTTGTGCCTGGTCTGTTTGGAACTTCACATGGAGCGCTTCAGTTCATGGCATATGAGGATCTGAAACTGAGATACAACACGTATAGAAACAGAGTATCAGATACAAAACTGGTATGGTTCTTGAGAACAAAAATGTATTGTGGCATTTGAATAAGCAGAAGTTTATTCCATTTGTCTAGGTCATAGAACAGACAAATGTACGAAGTATTGATACGTTAATTGGAAGGTAGAATATATAGAAGGAAAAAAAAACTTTTTCACTTTTTAGGAACAAGCAACTGGTTAGTGCTATTTTCCTGTAGGAAAATCAGCTTCTGGTTTTGGCAAGTGTTTTGAGAATTTTAGAGGGAACAGTGTTTGTCTTAGTTTGTGGAACCACAGGTGATGATCTTACATGGAAAACTGGCCAGGTGCAAGTTGGGCTACCCAAAGGTAGTTACTTGTGGAAGAAGTGTTTCACTTGATAGGAATGAGAGGGCACAAGACACGTTTTACAGTTAATTACTTGTAGCCCTGCATATAGTAAGTGTTGACTTTTTAAAAATGTGTGTATTATAAAGGGGATAACTCTGGAGTATTGTTTACTTCAACATTTAAAAATCAAGTAAGATTCTGGGAAATTGGCTAATTTAAACCATACTTAAGCCTGATCATTTTTGTTGTTTTTAGAACACTGTGGAATACATTATGATGGCAGCTGTATCCAAAATATTCGCTGTGTCAGCAACATATCCCTATCAAGTTGTGCGAGCTCGTCTTCAAGATCAGCATAATACGTATTCTGGTGTGTTTGATGTGATCCGCAGGACGTGGAGGTGGGTATGCACAATGAAACGCTTACGTCTTCCAAAGTGAGTCTCACAGAATCAGAACTATGTTTACTGGCTTCCATGCTGACTTGCAGAACTAGTGCGGCTCAGAGCAAACAAAATGTTAGCTGTACCAAGTCATTTTGTGCAAGATGCCACCAATAGCAATAATCTAAGGACAGCAGAGGAGATAGGAGAGGGTCAGTGCTAGCCTGCAGCCTTCCTGTTGTTTATTCTGTCTCACTTCTCTCTTCCCCAGCAAATTTCACTTACAGATTAAAAAATAACATTGAGCTGCCTGTTCTGAGGCTCTTAAACAATCAAGTCTCACTCAAAGTGCTTTAGATTATTACATATGACAGGAGTGTCACGTATCCAAGTTCCTGGGAGGAGAAAGTGAGCTAGCCACATCACAGGGTCTGACTGCATTTGGTTTAGTCCCAGCTTCCTGTAGAACCTTTAGAGAACTGTTACCTCACACTTGTGTGTGGCTTCTCACATGGCTCTAGAGGACATGTGAGAGTTTTCACATAGAGCTCTGTATTTACTAAGCTTGGCCACTTTTGCAGCATGCAACCAGGATTAACCTTGCTTTGGACAATGGTTCTGGGTTGCAGCATATTGCTAGAGAGACAGGAATGAAGTCAGCTAACTCCTGGGGTATTAAGAAGTGCCACCTGAAAGAGTGAACAAGGCTGTGTTGTTCCAGAACCACCCCTGGCTCCGCTGCATTTCGACTGAAGCCAGTTCAAAGTGAAAATAGCTCTGATGTCTCAGTGCTGTTCCCTTCAGTGCTGCAAACTGTAGGAAGGCTTGTTAGTTCTGATCAAATGTAACTGTGTACAGCCATTCTGGGGCCACTGCTGTATTCACTATGAAACAAGTGCAACCTAGAACCCTCAGAAGGGTAGTGTAAACCACACCCAAGCACTCTCCAGGATCTGTCTTAACTGTACGCATGGCTCCAGGTGTCCTAGACCTCTATGAAGCTAGCAAATAGAGATTTGAGAGTAAAAGTCTGAATTTTTTTTAACAGCACTAACATAAATAATCTGATTCAAATTGGGAGAAGTTAGATTCTCGTTTATTGCCCAGTGGAATCAAAATTTTGGAGGAGGCGCTTTAATTCTCTGAAAATAAATGCTGGCTTTTCCTTAGTTAATGTTCATCCTCAGCTCACTTGCTATTAAATGACACAAAAACACCGAGGTTTTCAGTCAGGCTGGCTTCAGTGAGGTTAAATACGTACATGCTTTTTGGAACAGGCTGTAGAAATTTTAAGTTATTTTAACCGTTTCTTGTGGCATGAAGAAAGATTATAAATTATCTCCTACTTAGACGATACAAAAAAAAAAAAAAAAAACAAACACAAAACCCACCCAAACCTCAGGCTGACCTATAGAATACTACTGTATGTTAAAAAGAGAAAATGATGGGTTAAGATTTGATACATTATGGGTCCTTAAACACTGTAGTAAGAAATTACTCTGAAATTCTTATTCCTAACCTGAAGTTCCTCTCCTAGCAAAAGCATGAGAAGCTAAATGCCAGGCTTTGTTTTATGTATGATTTCTATTAAAAGACATTAATTAAAAATAAATGTTTTTTCTGTATCTTTAAAGGAAGGAAGGAATTCACGGATTTTACAAAGGAATTATCCCCAATGTGATCAGAGTGACTCCTGCCTGCTGTATTACCTTTGTCGTTTATGAAAACGTGTCTGGTTTTTTACTTGGTTTTAGAAAAGAAAATAATTAAAGGTATGAGCTTATGTTCATAAGGAATCTATCCTTTATTTTTTATATTTATGATCTGGGAGAAATTTAGTTTAGCAGTCTTTTTTGACACTGTGACTTGATCTAGTATTTTGAGGATGGAACCTGGAGATAGTAAAACCCTGCCAATATCTCTTCTGCCGTGTGTTCCTACATTGCTGCTGCTTCCTTTCTGAATCAGCCGTGTCTGCTTGAAACAGATGTCTCTGCAACTGTGAAATAATAGCACTGTGACTGGGTGGAGGCAGCTCTGCAGCAATTCGGTTCATCCTGGCCTGCCTGGAATAACGGACTAATCTGTTTCCATAAGTCTCAAGATAACAGTTGGTCAGATCCTACTTGTGGAGAAGGGAAAACATCATATAAAAGCAACTCTGGGGTGCGTCATGGGACTCAGATAAAGATTTAAGAAATTTCTGAATAAAGTATGTATGCAGTTGTTTACAGCAATGTCTTCTGAATCCACCTCTCTGTTATTTGTCAGATTTTAGGATATGAAATGCTCAAATTTCCATTGCTCATCCAACACAGAAATGCTGCCTCAGTGGGGTGCAGACTGGAAACTCAAATTGTTTTGTAAAACAGCTGTACATTCTTGGGTTTGAGCCGCTGCCAGTCTGATGAAACCCAGTTCTTGTCTCATAGCAGGACATTGCATTGCGGATTTTGGCTTGCTTTTAGCACCCAACCAAAGTGTATGTTGTGTGCATTGCTGGCCACGTATTTAATTCATTTTCTCTCTTCCCTGCCTTCCACTCCCGGCCCAGATTCTGTCTCCATGACTTATACTATACTGAAGTAAAGGCATATTTGAAAGTAGGCTTACATTTTTTAAGCTAGTGAGGTTTTTTTCTACTAATCCCATAGTAATGCAGTTTTCAAAGCACTGTAGTAACAAATATGACCATGCTTCTTTTCAATAATATTTTCCATAAATAGTCTAAAAAATAATATGCACAGGACTTTCTTTAAAAAAAACTAAGCCAATCCATTAATGTCTTCTGATTGGTCTAAGAAAAGGACTGTAAGAATATTTTGATTGCTAACAGTGATAACCTAAATGCCAGTACATCTCAGTAAACTTCTGTAATAATGATGTTTATTTGCATGCCAGTAATTGCTGTCAAGGATATATATACTTCTTGGAGATCTGGGTTTGGTTTACTTTAGTTCTTCTTTAAGAAAATACATTACTGGCCATATCTGCCTTCTGCTGTTAGTAAGAAGGTATTAAGAAGTATCTAGGAACTAGCACTTAACTAAAGAGAAAATAAATCAGCAAAGATTATTCAACAGGTAGGGGAAAATAATCAGTTTTCTAAGGCGTGGAGAATACTATCGAGCAAAACACCTGAATAACCACTTAGGGAAGTTTCATGGTCAACAGACTAACGTAAAGCTTTTTTATAAGGCTTCTTATAAAAATTTAGTAAGTTAGCAAACTGGTTTTGATTTTAAGTTAAAATCTGGAAGACTACAGAAACTACTCAATATTTTTAATTCAGTAATCCACGTGCTTATTTCTGTTGATACTGTTGTCACACACCACACATTGTGGTCTAAGTATCACATAACTTAGACTTTGTCCTCCATGATCTGCTCTGCTCTACTGCCTAAGAGCAGATAATCTCATCTCAATGGGGCATGTGATCATTATGGCTGACTTTGGGTTTTATTACTAAAGTTTTCATGTGTATTTAGCTGAAAATCAAATTTACTGGAAGCTTACCATGCGAATTACTGTATAGATCCCTAACAGCTATTAACTTCTTCCTTTGGAGAGTGTTTACTTGGTGTTTTGTGTGTTTTCTAGTACACAGAATGAATTTAGTGGAACACTGAGTTAACTCTGCCACTCAAGGTCCAAAAAAAATACTGTGAAGACATAAGAATAGATCATAAGGAAAGAATAAAAGTTGTGCACTTACTGACTGCCCTGGATTAGTGTGCTCCAGGATAAATCAAAGACAGGCTACAAGCATGTACACAATCAGTTACTGTATGTTAACTGACATTCTGTAAATTCACACCATAGCTTAGCTCATAGTACCTTGTTTGTGTTCAGATACCTTAAAACCCACCGTCCAAGCCAATGAAAACAGCACAGTTCTTCAGAGACAAAATACCAGCTGTATCGTTTTCTGGCTTGCAGCTGGATCGGGCATAAGCTTGCATCTGAGAAAGCCTGAATGCTCTCCTAGCTGCGGGTGTGTTCCTCTGGCAGTCATGACAAAAGCTGCAGACCACAGCTACCAATTTGAGAGATGCCTGGAGAAAATGTTATAACCTGTTCAGAAAAAAAAAAAGCTGAGATTTAATCCTAAATAGCTGAAATAAATTCCTCATCTCAGATGTAATGCTTTTTCCTTTTAATTTCTGGGAATAGTGTACATTTCTGCATGTTGTACATGCTTTTTGTTGTTTATTTTAATTTCATTAATGTAAAATGGATTTTGTAATGCAAATGTGATTATTGTTTGCCTTTCGAATCTGTACTAAAAAATATCTCAGTATATCACTTGTTCCATTTGGAAGAAAATATTTAAAACACCGAAGCTAATGCTGCACTGGAATGATCAATGTTTGCAGTCAAGCAGCTGTGACATTCTTCCACGTAGCAGTACACTTTGAAAGCCAAGGCATTTCAACCTGCCTGGTTTCTGTGTGTTCTGAACTATTTAGAATATCTAGCTTTTAATTAACAGCAAAGTGACTGTACATATCTGAAAGGCTAAATCCAGAATTACTTTATTGGAGCAAAGAAATCAAGTTTTGTAACTGCAAAATTATTTAGTATTTTGCATTCTAATAGTGGAGACCAGTATTAGATGTTTATACTGAAATCCAGTCTATCAAGAAGAGAGGAGGAGAGTTTAGATAGTCTTTTTTACTTAGTTATTCAGAACGAGGTATTTAACACTTACCACATCATCAAGGTCATAGTTAAGTCACCAGGAGTTTGTTGAGAGACTTAGGAGTGTAAGAGCAGAACATCCTATTCTGTAGTCAGGTTTACAGGAGTAGATGTTACATTTGGGCCTTGGCTTTAGCCTTCAGAAAATGAGTTTACTTTCTTAGAACTTTCTTTGAAGTCTTCTAAAACAATTAATTGTGTATCATAACACCATGTAAAATACCTTCAACAGTTTGATGATCAATAAAATAGCCTGGATATTTTTTTTGTAAAAGGTCTTATTTATTTGATATAAAAAGTTACAGTTAATTCTTAAAATGATGGTAGTATATTTTCATACGTCAAACAAGGAATTAAAAAAGTTAATGAGCTTAGTTTTGATATTTAGATTCTAAAATGGTTATTATAAAAAGCCTCTACAATGTGCCAAAAAAGGCTAGACAGAGACTACAGAGGCAAGAGTTCAGTACCTTTCAGTCGAATACTCACATCCAACTCTATAGAAATAAATTCTGAAGAAAATTGTACAAAATTTAAAAAAAAAAGGTGGGGGGAGATACTATAAAAAGGGAGGGAGAGAAAGTTATTTTGGCAGTTCTTCAATGATGATTCGGGAGACTGAATTCCATCCAGTTGAAGCATCTCCCCGTGGATAATCTGAGCAAGTCCCGACCCAGATGGCAATATCCACCAGGCCGGCATTGATCCCCTCACACAGACCTTCCACTGGTTAAAGACAAAAATCAGTTTACCTCAGCAGACACAATCACTTTGGATTTCACAACTGAAGGTATTTAAGAACAGCAGTCCGTTGCAAGCTCATGCTATTTAGTTAAACCTGAGTAGCATTTTTAGAACTAAAAACTGTTACTGAGAGAAGTGGCAACTTAGAGCATCAGGCACTGCTGTTATCTGTGCTGCTTCTCGATGTCTGTTGCTGCAACCAGAGCAGATCACAATGCACAGGATGGCTAAATAGGAGGCATACCTGCCTCTCTACAGGTCCACATTTACAAACTGGTAGCTGGGATATGGATTCAATCCCATCCAGATATCTTTTTAGTAGTGATGGGAAGGTGGGATGGGGACAGCCATACCTGGCTTCCACAGCTAAGCCCTGCAAAGGTGATTGCCAACCTGTAATCGTCTCTACTCCCAATTCACTGCTTCTATATAAAGTTCCACTTCTCTTCCCGTTTGTTTTTCCCTACTAGCACCACTAGTTGGGAGGTGGGTTCATGAGACAGGTGGGTCCTACCTCTTGATGAAAAAAAAAAAATCCCATACCTCTAGATACTAGATTTCAGGCAGTTATGGAATAGTACAGGGAAGAAAATCGAGAAAGAATATAAGCTTGATCTAAGTCCCCTTTTCCTAATGTTGCCTCCTTTTACGTGAATGCTAATTTGTCTTTGGCTTAGCAATTGAGTAATTGTTCCAAGCGATTTCACTTTGCAGGCACTGTAGTGCCCCACCTAAAATTACAGTAGAAATTCCAGGAAGGAATAAGGCTCATTTTATGCACAGATAATGTGCAATTATCATTATTTTAAGCCAGAATGACACTGTCTACTCGGTAGTAAGGCAGTTATTCCATATGCTAGTACGGCACAGCTGTATTCACAATGCTACAGCTGTTGTAGCAGAGATCAGTGAACTGTCTGGAGAGAAATCTCTTCCATTTCTAAATTGCAGGATATAAGTACCATGAAAAATACCACAGTAATAAAGTGCCACTTAAATAATTCTAATACTGTTAGTACTGACAGTCAACCGTGAGACAGCAAAGTAAAACTAATAAATATTAGCTGGCCACTCTTCTGCCTCCTTTCAGTCTTCTGACTTTCTAAGGCAGACTGTACTCTCTGCATTTGGTAACTAGATTTTCTGCTTGCTTCTACTCCAGCTGTGTTCGTGTGGTCCTGGCATACATACCTGAAGAAGTTCGGTGTATATTAATAGTAGAATTCAGCTCCGGGCTTCCTTGATCTAAATATATTATGGCTTCGATAGGAAGTGGCCCAGCACATTCTGCTCCGTTAAAAGTAAAGTACCAGCGCTGACAACAGGCATTTTTGCATTTTAGCCGAAGCGATCCACTGAAGAGAACACGGAGAGCGCTGTTCGAGCGCATCTTTGTAAAGGTGCATTCCTAAGAGGAGACAAAAATGCTTTGGTGGCAACCTCTGTTTTTGAACCGATTTGTTTTCTACATATTTATAGTTAGGAAATATATTAATATTTAGGAATAAATTAGGAAGATATTTATATCTGTTTCAGATTGTTTTGGCTATTCTTTTTAGTCGCTTATCTCTGAAATAAAGAAAAAAAGAAAACCAAAAAAAAAGGTAGAGGCTGGCAAATATCATACAGTGCAAAGATGCAAATCAGAAACAGCACCTCATAGATGGTAACAGAGAAGAGAGATTATGGAAATCCTTAACTTTATTAAAATAATACCTGCTCTGACGTTGGTAACCTGGTTACCTTCTGGGTTTTATATACAGGGGTACAAGCTTTCAGAAAGCTGCACTCAGGTCTTGCATGAGAGGGCAGTACAACTTCTGACTTTGTTACCAGAACTCCTGGCTTTCACGATTACCACAAGATTTGTGAGAGGCTTAAACCCTGGCAAAAGCTTTAAAACTCCATAACTGAAAAAGAAACATTTTCAGATTTTTAAGAGGTTGCTACTCTGTCTTCAAAATACTGGATATTATGGTGGGGGCTGGCGGGGGAAGCCAAGGACAGTTCTGCAAGTACAAGGCAGTGAGAAACGTCTACTTAAACAAGTTGATTCTCACTCTAGCCACAGCTATAGCAGTTGAATTACTCCAACCAATCTAGGCATTGCTTCATAGCTGGGATTGAGCTGAGCTTTCTTCCTCTCTTCTAGACTTGTACTATTGTCTTTGAAAGTTTTATACCCAGGGCTGAAGTGGAGGACAGACTGTTTGGGTTAGGCTGGGTAACATTTGGGAATTCTGCTCCAAACAGTGCTGATCCTTTCTGCAGCAGCATCCTGCAACTGAGTTTCAGTCAACAACCAGTTTGAAGGAGGAGTTATGAAGTCAAGCACAATTAAAAAATTACATCTCTCCTGTTCCTTATGATTGAAATGGTAAAATCTTGCCCTACCTTCAGTAAGCTGGAGGTACTTTTTTGGTAGTGCGTCTTTCAGCCTTACAGTTTCTATTGGGTTTGGCTGAGACAGAGTGAATGTTCCCCACAGCAGCTCGTACGGTGCTGTGCTTTGTATTGGGAGGTAGAAGGTTGTTGATAAGACACCCGTGTTGTGGCTGCTCGCACGGCACCAAGGCTGTCTTTCCAACATCTTCCCTGCAGTGGGATGGGGTGGGCAAGATCCTGGGAGGGGACACAGTGAGGACAGCTGATCCAAACTGACCAGAGAGATATTCTACACTGTATGATGTCAGCTCAAGTATAAAAGGGTGAGAAAGGAGGAAGAGGGTGGGGGCATTTGTTTGAGAAGACGCTTGTCCTCTGAGCAACCGCTACGCGTACTGAAGCCCTGCTTCCCAGGAAAGGCCAGACATCGCCTGCTAATGGGAAGTAGAGAATAAATCTCTGGTTTGCTTTTCTTCACACACACAGCCTTGCTTTTTGTTTTTTCATTAAACTGCCTTTATCGTAACCCACGGGCTCTTCCCATCTTATTCTCTCTCCTCTTGTTGTGCTGAGGGAGGTAGCGGGGAGTGATAGAGCGACTTGGTGGGTATCTGGCACTCAGCCAAGGTCAACCCACCACACAGTTACAGATCTGGTCTTCTAAATGTACTTATACCAACCACATCATTCTTTTAAAACATGATTACAAAAATTAAATGGGCACATAGTTGTGAAACACCACTGAAACGAATCCGAAATAGCTACATTTTTAAGAAATTCACCCGTGCATGTAGAAAAAGACTCCAATAGGAAATCTGTGTGATTGCCTCTACACAGCCTGTAGAGGCACATCTAGAGCTCTCACCACCGACGGTTGGTAAAGCGCAGCATCCCAGGCAAAGCTAACTTACTGCTATCTTCCCAAGATCGATGCCGTAATTAAGTGCACTCCATGAACACTGCTTGAAGTTGGGCGTCCAGGACTCCTCGATGCTCTCGCGCATGCACTCGCCCTTCTCTCCCTTCAGCCCGTCCCGTCCTGGGATCCCAGGTGTCCCAGGGATTCCGTTGGCTCCAGGGTTTCCATCCCGTCCGGGAACACCACTGGGGCCTTGCAAGCACACACCGTTGTACTGAAACACAGAACAGATCTTGAAGCTTCCGTCCATTAACTCTGAATCTAACCAAGTTAAACACACACAACAGCAAAGCACAAAACCCCTGCCGTGACAGAAGCTAATGGGCTAATTTCTGGATCACCAAGAAAATGGTTCCACAGAGGGGGAAAGAAAAGGAAAAATAAAACTTCAAAGATAAATAGTGCTGGCAGAATTTGCTGTAAATTAAGACACAAGTTATTTTACAAAAAGATGCATAAATCCTAGAGTTTAAAATTGGCCTAGTCCAAGGAATAAAACATATTAAAAAACCTCAGAAGAGTCAAAACATTCCAATACAGAAATAAAAAAAGTAATGATTAACATATAAATCCTCCTAACCCACCATTGTCTGTATAACTGTCCCAGATAATAAGCTTTCATTATTATTTTTTCCTTTTTTTTTTTTTCCTTTGAAGTAGGGAAGCTTTTGCATTTCATGGAGAACGGAGCTTAATGCTGTTTTTTCTTCTATTACCACTCCACTGGGACAGAATCACATTGCAATCATCAAGCCACAAAACAGCGTGTCAGTGTTGATGTGGACATGGGAAGCTGCACCCTGGAATAATCCTGAGCTTGAGACACCTGTTTGGAGCAGTGGGAAGATACAGATGGGAGGACGGCGCACTAACATTCTCCACGTCACAATATTGTGAAAGGTCAAATGTTGTGCTCCCAAACTGCATGTTAACTTCACACCTTATGAGATTTGGGGATGCCCTCCTTGGAGAGTAGGTTTGTGCAGCCCAGAGCTCCTTCCCCCAAGCAGCACGAGCACTGGATGCCAGGGGGAGCACCCATGTATGGAGTTGGCAGCAAAGACACAGAAACACTGAGCAGGAACCTGCAGAGGTGGGTGATGGTGAAGATTTTACTTTAAATGCTCTTTCCATCTGGTGACTGATGGCGTCCTATAGTCTTCATCCCAAATCCTCACAGATAACTATATTCCGTTCTTCTTTTCTCACACCTATTTCCTTTCATCTATTCTAAATGATCAAGCAACCATTCTCCCTCCTGCAAGCCATACCACTACTTGCACCACAGGAACTGTAAACTAAAGTCCCTGCCCTCTCTCTTTTGTCAGACTGGTGAACTTTCTTCTTCTGGGGTTGTCCCTTTTCCTTTGTGTTTTGGTTGTAATAACCAGCACGGGCATCACAGGCTTGGCTGGACCACTCTATAAATGAGACCAGTGGCTATATGAAGAGATCTCGTAAGAAGTAAGATGAGAGTTGGACTAGCGGATGCTGGCATTCCTTTACTACCTTCACCAAAGAAAACATTGTCAGCAAATGGCAGTGGAAATAAGAAGGTCACGTTTAAAAAGTTAGCTAGAGAGAAGGCTGCTTGGCAAAGCACACACTGACCTAGGAACTGCAAGAATCATGGAACGACATTTCTGTACACAGCACTGATTATCTGCTTTTGCTATTTTTTCCACTGAACTCTAATTTGTACCGGTGACTGGCTCACCACAAAAATCCCAAGGACGTTGAAATCGGTAAAAGCTGGAGCCCGCCGATCTCAGACTCACTGCCTACTCATCTCCCGGGGCTGCCCCGAAAGAGAAGCTGCCACCGTTGCCGGCCTAGAGCCGGACGGCTGCCTTCCAGAGAGTAGCTTAACCACTGCACACCCAAAAAATCTGATACGAGCAGAATCACCTGGGCTTCAGGCTTCACACCAACTAAATTCAACTACACTTGCCAAATCAAGCCTTTTCCAAGATTTCTTAAGCTGAAAATGCATAAAACATCTTTTAAAATGTCTGCTGAAGGGAAGATCCCCTCTCAGGCATGCGTTCGTTTTGCCCTGGAAGGGCTTCAGCTGAAGCTGTCTGTACAGTCGAGCTGTGCCTGACCCAGCTGCCATCGATTTAGTTGCACTCAATCTGCTCCCTCTGCTGTACCCAAAATGCAAGAGAAATGGGGAAACCCAAAATACCGCTCCAACAGAAAATCTAAGCGCCTCCATGTGTGCAGACTCTTCCATGCAATTTCAATTTCCACAATAAAAGTGAAATGTTAAAGGAGGTAGTGTGAAAGGGAAGGAACTTTGTTACCAAGGGTGCTTCTAGAATATCCCTTTGGAGGATTCTATCTGGGAAGGAATGGCCATGCCACTGATTTTCTCTAGAAGATGAACAACAGTCCAGCAGCTCATGGAAATAGCTTCACATCTGCTTTCTACATTCCAAGGACTGGAAAATCTCCCTCCTTTCTTCTATCCCCGAGATGGGATAGCGCGAACACATTCAGGTTTCTAGTTGCAAACAGTGGTATGCAGTTCCAGGTGCCAATAATAATAATAACGATGCATTAATGTCACTCCACAGAAAAGTGGGTTCAGCGAGTGTGCAGATACAGTTTCCACATTATCTAATTTTATTTACCTTTTTGTAGTTTATTATTCACCCACTAGCCTTCTAGGAACTAGACTGCATTTACTACTGAGATTGCAAGGGCTGTAAGATTTCAGCGTTGCCTTCGCAGTCTGCAGAGGGCAGGAACCAGCTCACAGCGCAGCCTTTATTCCCGCCGCGATGCAATTCCCTCCGGCTTGGCCCCGCTGCGCCCGGCGGACGGGACCGGGAGCGGAGCCTCTGCCGGCTTTAACCGCAACCTCCCCCCCAGGCTCTGACCCTATGCAGAAAACACCAAGGCCGCGCACCCAGCCGCCAAAACCCGGGGGGTTTCTATCACAACCCGTCCAAGCCTTTCTCAGCATTTTCCCGATTCAGCACAACCAGGGAGTGATAAAAAATCATGAGAGATCGCAAACGGCGCAGGACAAGGCGGCGGCGGGGCCCGGCCCGGCGCGGCAGCGAGGTTTTTCGAAAACGGCCGTTTTTTCGCTTCTTTTCCAGCCTCTGCAATCAAAGTGCAGCCGCGCGGGACCCCTGGCCTGGCCACCCNTCGCGTCGCGCCGAGAGGCGGCGGAGGTGCGGGGAGACGCGGGCGCGGCGGAGTGGTCCTCCCGGCTCCCTCGGAGCACCAGCTCTTCAGGTCTGCGGCGGTTTGCTCTTCAAACGGTAACACCTTTGTGAGAAAGCCGCCGTTTTGCCAAGAAATCGCACAATGCCGCGGCAGAGGCTGCCGCGCCGGCAGCGGAAACAGTGATTAAAAACCAGCTGCGTAGAAATCACTGGTTGCGTTTTAACAGAAGTACGGGGTAAGGACGCAAAATCCTTCTGAACAGCAGCGGAATTTTGACTTTTACTTGGTATTGCCTGACTGAACACTGTCAATTTAATAACACAAGATAAGTTCTTGGCAACCCAGCATAAACCATCTCATTTTGCTTTCATTTAAAATAATATTTTACTTTGATCATATTAGAAATGGAAGCACTGTAGAATAAAGAATGCTGTGTGACCTTAAGCGTTAAAAATAGAAATTACAGATATTTGAAAGGTAACTTCCTGTGTGCTGCAAACTGTGGGATTTGTAGAGGTAGAGTTTCCAGGAGCGGGAGAGAAGCTTCTGTACTTTTGTCCTGTGGGAACGCATCTTTCAAGACGTTGAGCCATTCACACCAGACTGCGCAGAACCACATTTTTGTTTACCCTGAACCTCTTCATTTCGCTCCAAATGCGGTTACCTATGCACTTTAAGCCACTTCCATCTTTCTCCCCGTTTCACATCGATACTGCCTGGACAAAGAGGCAAAGTGAGGTTTGCACTGCAGGTCACACCGCTTTCATCAACCCTGGCACACGCTGTCCTGAGAACTGGGCCTGCCGCCGGTCACCTTGCTGAGGTGCGTGCTCCTGCCTTGTAGAGGAGTGCGGCTTTGTAGAACACTTACTAATAATGGTTTCCATTGTAATGGGGAAAATTACGGAATTTTGTAAATCCTTAATTATAACAGTTGCATCTGTGACAGCCTCGGCAAATGTCCACATGCAGAGGCTTT
Organism: Baryphthengus martii; assembly: GCA_013396935.1. Lineage (NCBI taxonomy): Eukaryota > Metazoa > Chordata > Aves > Coraciiformes > Momotidae > Baryphthengus > Baryphthengus martii. The sequence continues at coordinate 69,005 of VWZK01009197.1, read as the reverse complement.
GTTGTGCAATTCTGTGCCGCTGCCAGCAAACCTTCTTGCCGCTGATCGGGGTTGGTAGCAATACTCTGAAGGTGGTTAACATTTGACTTCTCTGTAACACGCATGTTCACGGAAGCAGCGTTACCACACGGCTGAGGATCCCCAGCATCCGTACGGGATGTTGCTAAGGCCCGTCCCTTCCCAGACTGCCAAACTTCTTCAGGCAAGGTGCGACAGCCGAAGCACAGGGAGCGGCAGCACTGTGTACCTCCCTCATACAGTTAGTCAGTATTTTAGATGACAAAATTTGCACATACACTCACACGCCTTTCCCCACCTGGGTTTGCTCTAGAAGCTTTTAAATGCCAAATGGCTGGCTTTGCCGGGGCAAGTGACCTGAGGAGCAGTGTAAAAGAAGGTCTTAACAAATAATGGTGGGGCATCTGCTTTGAGCTCTGGTAAGTGCACTGTGCAGTTCCTAGCACTCATTTGACTTGCAATGTGCGTTACCATCTGGAAAACAGAAACATCAACATTCCCCCTTCGCCTGGTTCAGTCCCAGCAAGCCTTGCCATCTGCTAGGCTTATGTTCTGTGGGCTTTTGATACATTTAAATGCTTCTGAGGGCAACAACTTCTGAATGCTGGTGAGATACTCAAATTAAATCAGAACTACTGATCTAATTTGTCTTAAATATTTCCCAGACAAAAGGAGCTGTTGTAATAAGTTTGCCTGAGTATCTTCAAACCACAACTAATGGCTCCTTCACGCATGTTCACACAAGCAGCGTTACTACTCGGCTGAGGATCCCCAGCATCCGTACCCATCCTGCCATATGATATTTATTTTTATATGTGGTTTTATAAACATACCAGCACAGGTGACAAGTCACATACATTTGCCATTTAAATGTCACTAAAATCCTTCAGACAATCACTCTGCTGCTGCACAACCCAGGCAGGCTCATGCAAGGTCACTGATGCCATCGGTGTAACCATACATAGCAGAAGTTCACACGACTATGATGCCATGAGTGCAATTTCTCTGCTGTGACTTGAGCTGTTTTTCCCCCCTCACATAGAACCATACAATGCTTTGGGTGGGAAGGGACCTTTCAACGTCATCTAGTCCAACCGTCCTGCAGCGGGCAGGGACATCTGCAACTAGATCAGCTGGCTCAGAGCTCCATCCAGCCTGACCTTGTATGTCTCCAGGGATGGGGCATCTATCACCTCTCTGGGCAACCTGTTCCAGTGCTTCACTACCCTCTTGTAAAGAAATCGCTTTCTTGTATCTAGTCTAAATCTACCCTCTTTTAGTTTTAAACCATTACACCTTATTCTATCAAGGGAGGGATAGACTCTCAGCAAACGAAAAACCAGCCACCCAAGCCTGGAGAGGAGGATGTGCTCATACACACATGTGTTTTCATTTGCCTCAGCTACAGAAGTTTAAATTCAAAGGACTGCCCACTGAGTCGCTGGATCTCTCCGCTTTTCTTGTGGTAACTCTTCCAGATTATGAATATTATTTATTAAAGCACTGTTTTGAATTCAATCAGTAAATAATTGCTATTCATTTCTTGGTCTTCACAAGTGAAACAACTGCAGTAGGAAAGATTAGGAGCATTTTATCATAGGAACCTGTTGCCCATGGGTAATGCAGAGCCTGGAATGAAAGACCAGGTCCAAATTCCAAATCTCACAGAAAAAACACCCCAGATCTGGTAGAAGAGTCTCCTTATACAGAAGTTTTAACCATTCAGAAATAGGTTTTTCTCAGATGGGAACTATATTCTTGTGGCTTTTCACAACCAGGAAAAGCAAGCTTAGATGTCTAAATATTACAGAAGATTCAAGGCTGAGGATCCTGAGCCAAAAGAGGCCCAGCAAGGTAAGTGCCGAGACCTGGACCTTTCATCTGCTTTTAACTCCTACTGCTTCATACATTTCCCAGGTTTGGCATGTCTGGGGATTTTGACTGTCCTGTCTATGCATTGCTTTGGGCAACGCGTCTGCACCTCAGAGTAAGCAGCAGAGTGCTGAGGGTAAGCACAGCAGTTCTCAGCATCGTAAGACTCAAGAACTTTGCTCATCTACCCCTGGTGTTTTTAATTGTGGAGTTCATCATTTAGCTCTTGATCACTTTATTACTGATGTTTTAGGGTGAGTTGGTGTGAAAGGCCAAGATCAGAGAAAACTGTTGAATTTCTCAAATGGCTCTCTGCTGCCTGATTGTCTGATCGTGGAGACAAAGAGCTGCCTGTACTGCTGTAGAGGAAAACAAAGGAAGAGCTCTCAGGGAAGTTTATTACAGGTTTAAGAAATAGATTCCATTTTCTTCCATAAAAAAAAATTGTAACTGCATAAAAATCAATGAGATCATAGCCTTAATCCCTTCTAACACCTTTTAACTTAAATATTTATATAGCATGTTTAATATTTTTAAGTAATCTAAAACTCCTCTATTCAATTGCTTTTCTAGCACAGACACACCTATTTAAAAAGAGTAAATTTTGCAGTAGCTTCTACATAAAATGATAAGCATGGCAGTGTAGTCACAGCAGTGCTTTGTGGGTACACATATTAACATTTAATTCTTAAAAACTATAATTCACTCTTTTTTTAGTGAATTGTAATACTCAGTGATGTCTTGTTTCTGCCTTTGAGAAAAGCTTAGAAGTATAAATCCTATAAATATTCTACTTGCTACGACTCTATACCTCCAGGTGATATCCAAGTCACACCTATAGCTATGGCTTTTACACTAATAATGGAAGTGTTGAGTATCTTAAAATAAACACCACACACATTGTCAGACAGAGTTAGATAAATTTTAATAAAACTATGTGGGAGAACTGCCTACGTTACTGATAAAGAGTAACTCAAGATATCCAGACATTTCCATAGCGTAAACTTTATGGTGAAAAGCCCATTGTGAGACCTGGTTTTGTCGACTGCTGGTTGCACATGTCTGGCTCTGAAGGAGTCCAGCCTGTACCTCTGTAAGACTGTCTCCCAAGTGCAGCCGGCACAATCCCGTCTGTGGTCATGGAAACGTTTGGCTTGGAAGGGACATCTGGAGTGCAACGCAGGTCCAGTTAGACCGTGTTGCACAAGGACTTGTGCACATGGAAGAATGGGAAAATTAATCCAGCCCAGTTTTAAGTTAAATTTACTGGGCCTCCCATGAATCATCATGTGCAAGGGAAGAGCTGAGGCTCAGCAGAAATTATTAGAGTAGCTGTGAATTAGTCAGGGGTTAAAAAAGCAATTGGCTGCCTCATGAATCTTCAATGAATAAAAGGCCCTTTGCGGAACTCCTTGAATCCTGCATTAGTAAATAGTTAAAGGATATAGGATGTGAAATACAGTGGTCCATTCAGACAGGAAAGCTTCTTCAACGAAGGGAAAAAACTTGCATTTTTTTGTACCATTCATTAAATGCACTGCCACAGGTCTGTCCTTTCAGTTTTGGAAGATAGTGCCTCAAATTAATGATGATCCTAAAATTAAAGGAATGGTCCTGAACGTTGAAATGATTATTTTTAATTGCATTCAGCAAACCTTTTGAAAGGGAGCTCCTCAGGATAAGCAAGGCAGCAACGAGGAGCGGGCTACAGGATGAGGAAGGGCTGCATAGTGCTTTGGGGTGGCTTAGAAAATCCAGAAGTCTAGAGCCACCATAGCTGGCACACACAAAATACACGGAAGCCTAGGGACGCAAGAGGATTTGGACACAGAAAATCAGCTCAGTACTGAGTGCCCATTTAGCACTTCCAGTCTACAAGACCTGCTTTCTTCCACACAGCGCTCCTTGCACAAGCTGCTCTACTCTCCAGCTCCTCTTTGTGCTGAGAAACCAGCTGTGAACCATTTAATGACAACAGATCTTTGTATTTTTAAAGACCTCATGTTTGTCTTTAACTAGTAAGACCTGAAATAAAGCAAACTATTTTATATACAGCTTTGATGAACAAAGTTGAAATACAAGGAATAAGCATTAACAAAGAGCTTAGATATAAATGTTCAGGCGTGTTTTTAATCTTTTAATCATTTTTTGCATCTGAGGTGCTTTCTAATAGGAAGTAGAATACAGTTAATATACAGAAGTGGATTCTTAGGTGTACATCAGAAAGATATTCTGAGCTCCACTTCTAGAGATATAAAGCAGACATCATGAAAGTGTGGGAGAGGTTACTCAACTTCTTTATTTTTAATTACAGCTAAACTCTAGTCCATTAAAAAATAAGTATGATAAGGAACAAAAATAAGAGTGAAAGTAAGTACAAAAAAAAAGGTAATGCACAGGAAATAACATTTATTCTCATGAGACTCTAAAATACCTTTGGTGCCAGCCATCTAAATTACTGCAAATTCCAGTGGTTAATACTGGCAGCGATCTTTACCAGTGAACACAGCTAAACAGAGCCGTTGGATCCCTTCAAAGACCAATTCAACAAGTGGCCAGTGTCAAGGCATTTCTCCTGTGATGGGCAGCCTTCTGAAATTGCACGTTGAGGCTGGGTGGTCAAACTTCAAAGGGAAATGTGATTCCTCATCCTGGTCAGCTATGACAGTTTTCAGTGCTTTGCAAAATGCTAAACATTATCAAAGAAGTTCAACTTTTCATATTTAAATGTTTTTGTTTTTTTTTTTTAATTTTGCTCCTGGAATTCAACCAGATTTGACTGTCTTTACACCAAGTATATTCTGTATCCTGCAAAGAAAAAGGACCTACAGTTTTTCTGTAAATTAACTGAACAATTGTCAAAGAAGATAATACGATGCTTCAGCTTATTAGTGCTCCATTCACAAACTGGTGGGTTTTAAGTTTAAAAGGGCAAAAGGATTTAAACAGGTTTTAAATACTGCAGCTATTCTTCTTATCTGCTACTAGAACCTACAACTATAAACAAAAATACAATGAACAAAATAACCATTTTTTTCCCATATCTGGAATTAGCTTTGCAAAACTTGGACTACTTTTTTTCCCCAAATATAGGCATAGATTTATTCTATACTCCAGACAAACTTTACTTCAGTTTCCCTTACATATTAGCAAAACAGGACAGTAAAGTACAATATAAACAACACATACCATAAAACTACTGTATTGGTAATTTCAGGTGCTGTTTATATCACAAACCAAATAATTTAGAATGTTAGATTTATGTTGTCCTTTGAAAGATTTTATGTGCATCCTGAAAACTCAATGTAACGCATGCTTTGATGTGATTTACGACAGACCTATTAAGAGAAAGAAGTGAAAGACCATTTGACACACATAATTTAAGGCCTGAAGTTGTATCCTTTTTTCTAGCTTTCTGCAAAGGCAGAATCTAGCAAGACTAAAATGGCTATATCTGTCTTTTAAGTTGTTGGATTTGTAGCGCATCTTTCAGAAGATACCCAGTCTCAATTAAATGACTTCAGTTGATGGATCTGTTCCAGTAAGGAGTTATTCTTACAGTTTAATACAAGCCCTTTTAATATGAATTCTCTGATTCCAGTTTTAAGATGAAAGCAACCAACCAAGACACCTTTTGTTAGAGAAACTGTTGATGAGTTTCTCTGTAGTCCATCACTGTAAGGCCGGCAGTCTTCCATAGCCTGACTCGTCTCTGCACTTCCTTGCTTTCAGTTTTTCCCCCCATCATTTCTGTGGGTATTCAAGTAGCTATTTAACTTTCCAGTAACTAGTTGGGTATTTGAAGGTTAAAGCATCCAGAGATCACAATTTCTTTAGCTATTAAGGTCACTGTGCAAATTCACAGTCTGCATGTTATTTCTAGTCCACAGCAGTGCTACAGTCTCCATGTATCACCCATGGATTTCACTTCCAGTGAACGTTATAGCTAGTGCTTAGTATTTCACAGTTTTTGAAAATGTATCTATTGTTAAGCCCAATGTATTCCTGTAACTTCAAAATTACTTCGTATTCATTTTTTTAGAGCAGTTACCACAAAACCACAACTTCTTCTGAACTACCTAAAGAAGGGAGTAATATTAAATACATGAAAAGTATTTATCAGCATTTTCAGAAGGTTGTAACAAGTGCATAGTGTGGAAATACAGAGTCTGTGTAATCTAAAGGAGGTCTTTAAGTAGAGGTCACGAAAGGAAGAATGCTGTAAGAGTTACGATGAAAGAACTAGTTCAGTTTCCTCACTTCGTAACTGTGCTCACGCGAACCATTCCCAGCACTGTTTTGTCTGTTTCTCACTTAACACAGGACTGAAAAACACCACAATACTTACTACCTCACACAGCTCTACTAAAAAGACATTAAAGTGTCTTAGGAGCAAAGACAGTATAGTAATAGAGCAAATGAACATGTTACATACATCTTGTTAATAAGAAATATAAACTCAGAAGCTCTTACTATACAACTATATATTTTATTACTAACAAAGACAGTAATAACAAAACTACTGAACACATATGTAAAGTTACCTGTTTACAAACATGACTACAAGAATGAAGGGTACTTAGTGTGCGTTTTCACAGGAGATTAGTCAGATCCCTCTCACTGTCCTTCGCAGCAGCAAGAATTCTGTATTATTTTAATGGAGAAATTATAAAAGAAATAGCACATCCTATTGAAGACAAATTACAAATGCCAAAATGCAGATACTGTAATATAAAGGTAAATACATTCCATTTTTAACTTTTGATGGATAAAAGAAACAACTTTGGTTTATCAGAACTGTAGTTCCTTTCGATTCGGCATTTACATGACCTTTGTACAAGGCAGTTTTGCTTGATTGTTCAAAGCACCACTGCTAAAGCTGCCCAAATTGGAACACAATAATTTCTCTGCATAGTATCAAAATATTAATATTCTTGTCAGTAATCAAATGTAAGATGCTGAACAGTCTTTAAAAGTGCATTGACCTTTAGGTTTAGAAAACAGAAAAATCCTGGTTTCAAGTTATCTCAAGCAATAAATCACGTTGACTTCACTGAAGCCAGGATTTCTTAAGAATCAAATGATGAAATTCTTATCCATGTCAGTAGTACTTGCTCTTGAGAACCACTCTATCATAAAAAAAGACTACATGTATTAAGGCCTTTTACATTTAAAGAAAATATATTGCTGTAGCATATAGAAAATTAAGCTTTATAGAAAAAGTATTAAGGTCTTCTTTTAAGTAACTATATTGTTAAACAAGCCTATATATTAATAACTCTGTTTTCCGCAAGATATGTCTCTGCACAATTTTTAAAAATTAATTTACTTGCATAGAAACAACATGAAACATCCACTTTCACTGCCGCTCAGTAAAAACCCAAAGCGTATCCTTCAGATTCTGTCCGCCAAGCCACCAGGGATCTGAAGGGTTTTCTTCTTTGGCATGATGCACTGGAACACCACACCAGGAGGGGCTCCAAGAAGCACTTTTCTGAAGCAGTGCTGCATCTAACGCATTACCCCTGTAGCTGGACACACGGAGGTCTGACTGGTGTTGCCCCAGATGCACAGCGTACGGTGCGTGTTATATGTCAAAGTACAATCTGCCTTATTCAGAGCTAACTGACATTGTCTGACCACCACAGGACTGTTGGCTTTAGTATCAACCTAATGGAAGCAAGTTAACTTTACGGAGTTTGTACAATACATACAAAAGAGTAGTTCGAAATATTGACCTTATCCAGTCAGTTATTTACAAAATTCACTTTTATATACAAAAATGATTTTAATTCCAGATTCCCTTTCAGATTCAGTGTACAAGCTACCATAAAACAGTGCTGTGATACATCATGACACATACTTTAGAGAGTATTTATAAATTTGCGTATCACTGAAGTGATACTGCTGTTTAAGATAGTAAAAAAGAAAAAAATTAACAAGTTTTAAAAGATATATCAAGGATGCAGATGGATCTTTTACACCTTGAAAAGTAATAGTGCTTTCTAAGCCTTGCTTTAATGCAATTCAATATAAACTATTGGAAATAATATTTGTTTCTTCCATCTTTCTCTTAAACTACTGCTGTGTCCTACTGAACTTCAATTTCCATTATTCCTCGATAGGATTAAGTATATAGCACATTATTGCTAATTGTCCTCACAACAAAACTGACATTTTTTAAGTGCAAAGCAAGATATGTGTGTTTTTTAATAAGGCACAAAATATCCATTATTTCCAGTGTTACACAAAATCCATTTCAGTTTTATACATTGAAACTGTTCATAGAAAATTTCAAACTTTCAAAGGTTTGAACTGTTTCCTGAATCCAGCTCTCTTCTGGTGTCTGAAGCCGAGTAGACAAGTAGTGATACAGAAGCTGACTGTGAGATATCAGGTATCTGGGAACAGCTGCTTTGTGATGAAGGAGATTCAATAAAATCATTTTTAGGAGTTATTCTGTAAGCAACGAAAAACACAAACACGGGAAGTCAATTTTAAGCACAGCGCATTACACAAAAATACATTTTTACCAACAAAATTATATCTTAAGCTATATCCTTTTCAAGAGAACACAATACAGTTCTGTATACTTTTCCTAGCTTAGAATCAGAAGCGGTGTTTTTTCAGACTTGTCGCCTCTAAAAATATTTGCATTGCAGCCACAGGTTTCGTGAGGATCATTGTTCAACAATACAAGAATATCCTACCAGCTGAATCTCCAGCTCTCAATGTTTAAAAGGAAAAGAAGAATCCTACAAAAATATAAAACAGCCCAAAGGCTAAAGATACAGACTGTTTCAGATGGCCGTGTAAGAACCACAGTACTTGACAGCTACTGAGGGTTTCATTGTTTATTGAGAGTATAGTGATTTTTCAGAGAGAAGAAATGCAAAACTTACCAAAAAATAGTGGCAATACACAAAGAAGCAAAAGATTGAGTTAAGGCACCTTACCTTCCTTCACCTACTCTCTTCAAGCTCTCAGCCACACTACTCATGTCACACGTGCTATCTGCTTTGTTTCTTTTTTCCACCTGATCCATAGTCATTTTAGAACCAGATAACATTTGATCTCCACTGTTTTCACCCTCCTCGACTCTTCGGGCTGATGTTCCATCTGCCTCTATCTCTTTCTCAGATGTCTCTGGAGAGGTTTTAATTTCCGCAACAGTTTCTTGGCTTAAGTAATCATGATTAGTAATTGCTACAGCAGAAGTTCCGTGATTTGTTGTGCCACCTGTACTGGTCCCCATTGACTTAGAAATGACTTTCAATCTGTGTGACGTTGATTTGTAGTGCTTCTTTTTATGTTTAACTTTGGAATTGTGCCTCAAGAAAAATTCGCATGATTCTTGCAGCACTCTTCGACTCTCACTGATTGGACTGAAAGAAAATACAGGCATCTAACTTAATGAAGAGAATAACTTTAGATGTTATGTAATACAGCTTCATACACAAACCATGAAAGAATAGCAACCAGTGGTGCAATCCCAACTGGACATTAATGAACACAAGGAAAAAATTCTATGTAAAAAGATGAGACAAAAATGATCATAATGGCTCCAAAGTGATTATGTCTGTGGAACAATTAAATAAAGCAGATTTCTACATTTCTTACTTCTGCAGGTAGGTCCACTAACTCCAGTAGATTAGTTATCTAAGAGAGGAAAGCAGGATTAGCTCAACCAACTGTATTACAAAATTAACATCAGGTAAAGCAAGCCTCATTCAAGTGAAAAAAATGTAAGCACTTAAAAATAATGAAGTGAATTTTATAATTCTTATAGCTGAAAGCAGCTATCCAAAACACAGGAAAAATTATACAGGATATGGAAAATGAAGGAAGAGGGAAAGGAAGCTGTAAGCTCACCATCAAGGAATGTAAATGTAAAAGGAGCTTAAGGACTGCTGCCTTGGGAAATTCGAAGAAATAAAATTGAGTAACACAGATAATCTAAAAATAAATAATCAAGGAATCAAAAGGAATGGAAAAAATGACAACTACAAGAAGGAGAGATGACATTTACAATCTGTTTAAATCCACAGATGTAAATTTACTGAAATTAAGTAATAAAACTGAATTCTGTTTCAGAAAAAAGAACAGTAGGTTAAAACAATAAAAGTGACATAAGGAGGGTTCAATGAAAATTAATTTTAAAATAAGATAAAACTGGCAGAGGAGAAAAGCAGAGAACGTTATTGTTACACAATAGTAAACACAGCTAAGTACTGTGCCAAATGAGGTAGTCAGGACACATGAAAGGATCTAAATTAATGACTGAAATTATCTTCCTTCATTTGACTCGAAACCAGAAATGTATTAGCCAATGCTAAAGACAATAATATATCTTCTGCTCTATGAAAGGAAATAAATCAGCAGAGGGAAATACTTTCTATCTTCCAAGGAAGATAGAAAGTTATTGCATGTGTAAAGCTTCCATAGACTGATGGAATTTTGCTGATGTCCATATGCAGCATTTCAACTCCAAAAAAGAATGAGCTTAAGGACAACACTTTAATTACCTGAGCTATAAAGAAACATGTCTGAAATCAAAGTTAAAGAATACACTTTACAAAAAGGAATAACAAATTTTTCTTACTCTCTTTTGCGGTTTCTGTTGAAGAAATTGGCCCATTCAGAACACGTCTTTTTACTTCCTACCCAGAAGACTGGAGATATGCCAACAATTAATGTCAGCAAATATTTCATCAGAAACAAAAATATTTCTGGTCTTGCTAGTGCCTTTGCCTAGAAAAATAACAAAGTTTAATAAATATAAAGAAGAAAAAAATACTCGTTTGTTTATTTTTTAAACAGAGAAAACAGATAAATTACGCAAAAGAGAGACTTTCTCCTTATGGCTGTTGTTCTTTGTTGGGGCTTGTACTGCAGACAAGTGAGAGACATGTACAGTCAAGTCAGACCTCAATGTCTACAGCTGAATCCATTGTGAGATTAGTCAGAAGGAAGTATTTTTCTTTTAAATTGCAAGGAAAGATCATTTTGAGGGTAACAGAGATACTTCTTCAGAGATAGTTTGTACATATATGATTTATCCCTTCAACTTAAAAGAAATAGTAAGTGGATGAATTGAGAGTTAATCAGATTAGACAGCATCTTCAAGGAGCCACAGGGAACTGCATAGTAGTTTTGTTTATTGCAAAATTAATCCACCTATATGCAGAACTGGATCATAGGAGCTGAGACTTAACTCACTATGATTATTATCTTCTGCTCCAATGCTGCAAATCTAATTTACGCTACCTGGCTTATCTGCCCATCCTATCTATAAAAGTCACTATTTTTGTTAGCCAGGTAACATGAGCTACTTAAACCAAAGTTTGTTTTTATTTGGTTTTGATGTAGCCAGTGTAATAAAAGTCTACAAGCTAGCTCAGGTAAGCCAAGGCCAAGGATGCCACTTTAAGCTACTCCACAGATAGCACGCACTGCGTATTATAGGGACAGATCTCATTAAGTATCTTTGCCTAACATTCCCTGTTGCTATTCACTCTTTCCAATAGTTTGATTAAAAGCTGAGAATACACACCTTTTCTATGTCATTATGCCAAGCTGTTACATTTAAGCACTACAAAAGAAGTTGGTTTTTTTTTAAAGAATGTAATAGCTTTTTTTTCAACCTTGTATATTCTGTGGGTCATTTATGTTGATAGAGATCAGTGTAAAACCCACCGAAGACAAAATGTGCTTTTTAAGAATGGTAATGGAAGCAAAAATAACCAAGAAGTCTGTGAGCTGTGCTACTCCCTTCTTACACCAACTTCAATACAGAGGATATACAGTGTCCAGCTCTGGAGCCCCCAGTACAAGAAGGACATGGACCCGAGGGGGCAGGTCCAGAGGAGGGCCACAAAAGTGATCAAGGGGCCAGAACACCTCTCCTATGAAGACAGGCTGAAGGAGCTGGGGTTGTTCAGCCTGGAGAAGAGAAAGCTCTGGGGAGACCTAATAGTTACCTTCCAGTACCTGAAGGGGGCCTACAAAAAGGCTGGAGAGGGACTGTTTACAAAGGCCTGTAGTGACAGGACGAGGGACAATGGTTTTAAATTAGAGAAGAGTAGACTGTTAGGAACAAGTTCTTTACCATGAGGGTGGTGGAACAATGGAACAGGTTACCCAGGGAGGTAGCTGAGGCCCCATCCCTGGAGAAATTCAAGGTCAGGCTCGACAAGGCTCTGAGCAGCCTCATTTAGTTGAGGATGTCCCTGCTCACTGCAGGGCAGTTGGACTAGATGACCTTCAGAGGTCCCTTCCAACCTAAACCATTCTATGATTCTGTATTTAAGAATTTATACGAATTGAGCCTTCTCATTCCATAATGCCTGTATTTATATTCCCAGTTTACTGCAGCAACAACATAGATGCTAACTGCAAAACAATGAAAGGTGACATGAGACACTTGTGTTTTAGTGATGGTGTCGACTTTTGTATTTGTTCTTAAATGGAAAGAAACAAAATACAAATTACTTCTAAGTACATAAAACTCTCTGCAATCACAAGAGATTTAATCCATACAGAGTACTGAACACGGGCAGATTTACTTTAAAAGCTTTTTCCAAGAAAATTGGTTTCTTTAATAGTTAAATACAAACTGCAATTTGAAGTGCTGTTGGGTTGTTTTGGTTTTGTTTTTTCCCTTCTTTTTCTTTGTGATTTGATTGGTTGTTTTGGTTTTTTTAAAGATTTTTTTGCATTACTGAAAATCAGCCTGCCAATGACAACTATTGTTTAAAAAATATACTGAAAATTTGGTTTGCAATTTCAAATATTTTATGCTTCTACACTTTGGAAAAAAAAAAGAAAGTGGTTTTAAATCTATGGGTATAAGCAACATTTAAAATCCAGTTTAGACTGAATTTTCGAGTATCATTATTCTAGCTTCAACTGAAACTGATGAATATTCACTTTATGTACTCTGATACTGAGCTAGACACCCAAATACTAAGCAACTACTTTTAGAAACAGATACTGTAAAGAATGATATTCCCTCCAACAGAATGTGTAACAAAGTTCAAATATCAAAGATTATACATTCTCTTTAGACTGTAAGTTGGAATTCCATTGCTGAGTGCTATCAATTTCATTAGTGAAAAAATTTCAAAGCAAAAGGATTATACCACCGATTTTGACTTAAAAAGCAGCTAAACACTGCATGCTCTTGAGCTGATTAATTAATGTGAAAATAATTTACTAACTGCACAGCAGATATGGTGACGAGTAAGGGGTTTTGTTAATTAACTTTTCAGTATTATTTATACATGAAACTGCTACTTGCCTGATAAGGACAAGGAATATGGTACTGGTCACAGTGGTCAAATACCCAAGTCGTTTCCCAGATTTTCCGGTTCACCAGTTCATAGACATAACATCCAAGAAGCGCTACAAGGGGCACCAAGTATAAACCACTAAAAACTCCAATTCGGATCATAAATTTCTTTAGTTTCTCCTGGTTTCTGCCATCATGCTGTATGACTTGCCGTACATGATTTAAAGAAATAATACCAGCTAAAAGAAGAGAGAGACCGAAAAAAACACAAAGGCATAACGGCAAAAGCACAAAATATAGAGAGGCATCTAGATCGTAGAGACCTACAAAACAAACTCCACTGATATTGTCCCCTTCAACTTTGTTCATTGCCAGGAGCATAATGGTTAGAAAACCAGGTATTCCCCAGGCAACTGTGTGGAACCACATGGCCTTTTGTGCAATAGCTTCACAGCTCCATTTTCTTCCCGCTGCAAGGAACCAAGTGATGGTGAGAATCACCCACCATATAGTTCCTGCCATAGTGAAAAAATACAAAACCATGAAAAGGACAGTACAGGCTTTGCTTTGGGAGCCCAGAACAACTGTTTCTCCGATTTCTAGCTTATCATCTGCCTCATTACAGGCAGTTCTGTTCCCAAGTAAAAATCCAATAAAGTACATTAGGGAGACTATGCTGTAACAGACAGAGTAATATATGATAGGCCTCTCTGGGTACCTAAACCTTTTAACATCAATTAGGAAAGTCAGGAATGTGAAAAGCGTAGCACAAAGACAAAAGATTGAAACTATTCCAATGAAGCTTTTTGCAACATCCAATTCATAATTTTTGAAGTACATATTGGGACATGGGGGTGCACACTGATCAATTCCTAGAAACTTGTAGCCTTGTCCATTGGTAGTGTGTAGGTGTCGTGGACACCAGAATCCATAATCCCTTCGGGTCTGCCCTGGAGTCTTCCGAGTTCCATGCACATTTGTGGTTACAGCAGCTGTGGCAGGAACAGTCTCATCACAATTGACCAGTCTACATAAATAAAGAGAAGAGAAAATATCTTAATACCTCTCCATCTTCAACTATTATCATCTCTTACAAAAATGAAAAAACCCTTATTCTAAGCACTGTTAAATTTTGTAAATAATACAAAATGTGCATTATATGAAAAAAAGGTGAGGTGGTATTTTAAAAACAGACGTCAGATAGTTTCAGTTCAGAACATTATTCCAACACAGCTATTTAATTGTCCTCTAGCTGTTTTATTGTTTATGAAACACCACTCAAACTGCAATTGTTCTTTTAGAGACTCAAATGCTACTAAAATTTTTTACATATGTACATCAGACTATTTATAGTTGTTTGTTTTGTTGTTTGTTTTTTTTTTAGATATGGATAGCAGTAGACTGTTGGAGACAGCAAGTGAACTTGTTTAAATGCAAGCTTCAGTAAAGGAAAAAATAAAGGCGGCTGACAGTATCTAGAAATAACTGATGACTAGTATATGATTTTTATTACAGTTTTTTTATGTAGTGATATTTCATTGTCATCAATTACTACTTTAGCAATTACTCTTCTAGCTCCATAATGTTCATTTAGAAATTGCTCAAGACTCAATTTCCCAAGGGTTTAACTGGTCACAATTATGTGATTTTTCATGATTAATATAGTATTAGCAGTGTTGGACATAGTGTCAAACCGATTATTTAAGTATAACTCAAACAGGTAAGCATTTACTCCAAACAGAATTTACATTTATATGCATTCTGAGTTTAAGCATATATTTAAAGAGAAGAAGTTTTGCAATCTAGCTTTTAATGTAAGATCCTGCAATATCAAAATGTTTTTCATCATCAAATGCTATTACAAGAGTCCCTCAGTGTCAGTCTGCAAGCTCAGCTTGAGCTAAAAAACACATTCAGTTCTTTGTTTCTCTGCATTATCATGCTGTCCAAATAAATCCAGACTCATCATTAAGAAAACCAATTCTGTAGCAGATTCTTTCATTAACCACGAGCCAGACCAGTAGGCACAGGAGCAGCGTGAACTTTATTCACCTAAGTCTTACTAGGCATTGCATACGCCTGTAAGAATACACGAGTGTGCATCTCAGGATTCCCATTCCAGCCCATCCTCATGACAGCTCCTCTCCCATAGGATCCAGCAGCAGGATCTCTGCTGTTTTAAGAACAGCCTGCATTACATGGACATCTGTGTTGGCTATCAGGGAGACATCATTTCACATATGAACAGAGCAAGTTCATTTTCAGTAAATGCTAGTGGTAATAATTTGAAGCTGCAGTAATTTCTGAAAAAATGTAATTTGATTTAACGTGCCATCTGAAAGCTGTAACTGGATTCATTTGTAATTTTCCTAATTTTTCAAAACAATTATCGAAGATGTTTGCTGTGCTGACTGGCAGTACCATTGCCTAGAAGCTCACACTAGACAGAAAAAATTGATGCCTTCTTGTTTTAATACCCCACAATTTCATTTTTTTCTGCAAAACTAAGGGAAATGGCATTAATGTCATCTGTCATACTCACTTCAATACAGATTTCTACTAGAGATCATGGCACAGGACTACTGTTCCAGCTCTCCCTCTGCCCTCTCACAGATTACCAATTGCATGTGGGTTAGAAAAATAAGGAGTTTCCACACTCTGCTGTTTTCTTGTACTTCCTGCCCTGACGTGTTAAAACAACCCATCTGGCCTTAATCATTAATAAATATCTGTAGTTGAAGGTCACACTGGAGTGTTTTCAGTGATTTCCATCTTAATATATAGACAGACTCATCTTTTCCCCAAACACAGTACTATCTTCTCTCCGGAAAAGATGTTAACATCTTTGAGACAAAAAAAAGAAATTTTAAACCAAAAGACTTTTTGCAGGCAGTACAGGAAAAGCAGCATGAGATTAAATTTGCATATTTAAGTGGTTATGAAAAAGATAAGGCTTCTACTATTACAATGTACCAGTAATTAAAGGGTGGTTACCAAGAAGGATACTCCCTTTTTACAAGGAGTCCCATGGAGAAAACAAGGGGGAATGGCTGCAAGGTGCTCCAGCGGAGATTCCAGAAGAAAGTTCTCCACAATGAGAACAATTAAACATTGGAATAAGCTCCCAAGGGAAGTGGTGGACTCTCCTACACTGGGCAGTTTTAAGACACAACTTGACAGGGTGCTGGGCCATCTCATTCAAACTTTTTATGTAAAAGGCTGGACCAGATGATCCTTGAGGTCCTTTCCAACCTGGAATTCTGTGATGCTATTTAATGCTCTATGTCCATTCAAATACAGAAAATGTATGAGCAATTACTTATAACCCCTCTCATGAAATAAGTATGATCATCTCTAGTTTAGAGATCAGAAACCAAAACAAAAATTTATCCTGTAACATTTAATATTTTAAATTTTAAGAAATTTACAGTAAAAAGTTTCTTTCTGCAAGGATCTGAATACTGAAAAGAACTGCTGCAGAACTTTGCTCCAAAAGCCACAAGCAGAAAATGCAGGTGATCGTCTGAATAATGAAAAAGCTTTTTTTTTTTTAAAAAAAATAGTTCCATAGATAAGCACTGTATGTCACCAGTGATCAGGAAGCTACAGCGAGGTGGTATTTAGCATCCTGCCTCAGATTTTCAACTCTGCCTAGGTCAAATATGAAAATATCACCCCCACCACCTGGCAAAATGAAAAATACCCTACCTCGTACATTCCAGCTCTTCAGGCCACGTGATCCCAAAAGTGTCCATCTGCTGCTTACAGTCAGAATACACTTTCTCACAGAGGCTTCGACAAGGGTGAATCACGTGAACTTGCTCCAGGCAGGCAGGGACAAAGGCTTTGCACAGAAATGTGTGGACATCTGGTGAACAGCCAAGATTCAGAAGTGTAAGGAAAGGCTACGGGGAAGAAAAAGATCTTTGTTAGTAATTTTAAAGAGATAATTCAAGGCATCAAAATTAACTTCATCACTATGGCTTATGTTTGTTTCCCTGTAGATTTGAAAAGATACTAGAAAATAGTGTTTGTTCAGCAACTGTGAAAGGGAAAAATCCAGTTTGAGCAGCGAGGAGGTTTGTTAGCACTTCTAGGCCAGCCCCTGCCCCAGGATCTTGGCCAATCTGTGACTATTCAAATCTGATTTTTCCTATTTGACAATATTAGAGATCTCATAAATATTATGAAAACTCAAGATTTTTAAAAGCTAAAGCATAAAGTTCTTATGTTCATCAGTTTGCTTCTAAATAGGTTCCCTGAGATTTTTAAAGGTGTGTCTGTCTATAGTTGCTGTTAAATTACATTTTCAGTGCTAAGTGGCACAATGCACTCCTCTCATGCTAGAGAGGTTTGGGTTGTTTTTTTTTTTATTAATGAGGTCCAAATATTACTATTCCTCATTTCTGAAATGTTGCCTTTCAAAAATCTCAACATGATTGGGAATTTCTCTACCTGTATTACTGAACACCAGGCAATGTATAACTGACGACTGATTCTGAGAGAATTCATAGAATGAACTTCAATGTACATTTTTCCCCCAGTCTATTCAATCATTTACAGCCTGATAGGCTTTTAAGGAAAAAAAAACACGCAAAACAACCCGCCAACCTTCCTTCTCTACATTTTAATATTATCAGCTTTATTAGGGAAGGTTATTTTAGCCAAAATACTACTGTGCATGCAAACTTCAACCCAGGCGTTGTTGATTATTTTGCAATTGCTGCATCGTGCTAAGGGCAGCTCGTCGACTGAAGCAAGCGGTGACATGCTGGCAGCGTTGCCAGACGTGCTCCTGTACCCATAAGTGGGCTGTATGTCTAGAGCAGCGGGGCCAAGAGGAGGGAGTGGAGGTGCTGGCGGGCTGTGTAAACAGGCCCTCATGGTAGCAAGTACAAGTAGAAATAAAACTGAAGAAGCCAACCACACATCGCTGACCTGTTGGTGACCATGGGCACACGGACACTAGATCACAGGTCATTCAGGGCCACGAGGTGCCAGGCACGTATACAGCGCGCTGACATTCAACTCACAGAAGAGCACCAGGGTAGCAGAAGGGGGGACACAGCATGGGTCAGCTCTTTTGTCTTGCTCATCAAGCCTGCGGAGACTGCCCAGTGGAAAGGAAGGGAAGCAGAGAGCAGCTGGTGAGCCACGCGTGTGTTGAAAGGCTCTGACCCTGCTGGTTCTCAAACAAGCCCTGTTACAGGCTGCTGTTTCACCGTCTTGTCTGCCACAACAGGTACACATTCCTGATCCAGCTCAAGAGAGTAACACAAGCTATTTTAAACATCATTCTGAGAGAACTAACCCACAGCTGAGGGTGAAGTCCATCTGCAAGATCATGTCAGCCACAGTCCTTGTTAAGAAAGGATTCTTGATGAAATGCTTTTTGTATTTCAGAAAAAGGAATCTTTGTATTGCACATAAATAGTCAAATTCACGCACCAGGAAAGCTAAAACAATATTTAACATACTCTGAAATGTGCTGATAAACAGGGACACTGCATGAAATTTTCAAAGTAGGCAAAACCTGTCTGGACATGATCCTGTGTAACCTGCTCTAGTGATCCTGCTTTAGCAAGGGGGTTGGATTAGACAATCCCCAGAGGTCCCTTCCAACCCCTACCATTCTGTGATTCTGTGAAAGCTTTTAGTGAGATTTATATTTAGTTCGAATTTTATTTAATTCTTTGCCATTAACAGCTACATCTCAGACACTCAACTGATGACTGGTAATGAAAGGATTAACTTCGAGTCCAGAATAGCATCCTTACTTGGGCAGCTTTCAAGTAACCCAAATGCATATACATCCATACCAAAGAGCAAGTCTTACTACTGAGCATGCAGTTTAGAAGAAGCCATTGATAAATGGAATATCTACAAATCCTCAAGGGCCCTATATATAAACATAGCAATGTGTGGGGAGGAGGGGGAAGGGAAAAAGATAAGATAGAGCAAGAATAACAAAAATAAAATAAAAAAATGTTTGCACTATCCTTCAGAGTGCTTGTGAGCTGCATCTGGAGTTGTCATTACAGCAGGCACATGGAACTCTGCTCCCCCCTCTAGATGTCTGCTCTGGGGCTGCCTTGCCAGGAACCTGAGACTTGAGTATTTTATGACAAGAAGAGGAGTACAGCTCTGGTATAATGTGTTCTAGTTCCATAAATTAGATTTCCTAAATGCGAGGTGGTTTCAGATAAAAATATAGCCAGGACTTAACCCTAAATGGATTAAATTCTCTTTGCATATTTATAATGCTTGTTTTCTTTTCAATTAAATTTGATTTGCTCCAATGGTTAATTTGTGTTGGTCCTGTTGTTCCTGGTACTTAAGATAAAATAAAGAAAATACCCTGAGTAGTCACATACAACTTCTATAGAAATTGAGCTTACTTTTGGAATTAAGTTTTGTAGAAATTGTCTTGACTATTATGAACTGTTCCTTCTTGTCACGCTCAGTTCATAAAAAATAAAATGAATTTTCTAGAGCAAGTTTTGGAGTGCCAGTCAAGAACTTTTGCAGACTTAGGTAAAACAGCAATATTTTCTCTAGATAAGAATTTTAAAAAGTAATATTCATATCTATGAAATCAACTTTATCTAGAGATATATTTTACTAGCTATTTTGATAAGCAACTAGCAATTATAAATAGCATTTTCCAACATAACTAAAGGCTACACACTGTAAACTTGCTCCCTTGATACTCTTCTAACAGAGCTTCTGTTATATGAAAATACCTAAAAGCTAAAATATCACAAGAATCACTACACAATACTGGAGATTAGAAATAGGTAATGAGAAGTAAAAATTAAATGTTTGCAAGAGTCTTACTACAGCATGTTGTCACTATTGTTTAAAGAATGCATTTTATCTATCTAAATGCAAAGCTATCTTAACAGATAAATACAAAAATACAAAATTTTAGGAAGCAAGCTACTCTCAGCCTGTAATGTAGTCAGACTAGAAATCCAAGGACCTGGCTGCCAAGAATAATTGTTCTTACAATATTTATTTCAGCTTGCTAAAAATATTTACCTTTTGACACCTAAAAATATGCAACACAAGAGCAGGAAGTTTGATGTTCTGAACACACGACAGACCTTCTGAACTAGACCAAATGTGCATTTAGCCGACCACCCCATTCCCACCCTGGCTGGCAGCAACGGGGATGTATAACACAAGCTGCCATCCCTCTCAGCTTCCTACTTTCCATGGTTTAAGAAACCAACTGCAGATTATTACACCCACCACCCTGTTGAAAAGACACTGACAGACCTTTCTGTCAAGAACACAGCTAATCTCTTTTCAATCATCTATGCTTATACACTTTGTAAAATACTATAGTAATAAGTTATATTGCATAATTTCACCAGGCACTGCTGAGAAAATACTGCATTTTATTTGTTTATTGTAATTACTGGTTTTTGCTTTTGCCACCTAGTTTGCGTTTTGTCCAACAGCTGACATTACTCTCTACTTTTTCCATGTCATTTTGCCATTCTGCTGTCATTTATATATTTACAGTCAATGAGTTCTCTCAACCAAAGAGCTCTATAAATTGTAAAACTTTTCCTCAAGCCCACACAAATAGGATTTGCAAAATACAGATTTACTTTCAGAAGCTGTGTGCTTTTACCATTTAAGAACAGCAAAAGAGGTAGTGAATTGGATCTGGAACTCTGCTTACAATTAGGTATCTTTAAAATGTGGGCTTCACTTCCAGCTAGCCAATTTGGAAACGCTTCATTATAGAAAATAATAGGTTTGCATTTCCTGATGGATCATAGAAGCAAAATCTTACCAAAACCAAAGTATTGGCTCTTCCAGCTGCATGGCCTGTAAGCAAAAAATCTAAAACTGAGATCACAAGGTCACTG
The DNA here is from genome assembly GCA_013396935.1 of Baryphthengus martii. Taxonomy (NCBI): domain Eukaryota; kingdom Metazoa; phylum Chordata; class Aves; order Coraciiformes; family Momotidae; genus Baryphthengus; species Baryphthengus martii. Next base: position 47,942 of record VWZK01009197.1, on the reverse strand, counting down.
CCGGTAAGAATCAGTTGCTTCAAGGTTACATTACGTGGACCATAGGTGTCCCAACTACCAGCCATTTTTAACCCAAGTGGTTAGTTAACGTGCACACGTGGATGTCTTGAGCCTCCAAGTCTGAGATTAAACTCAGAAACTAGCACCACAGTCCTCTCTACTCAGGAAGTTCAGGATCTGTGCGTGGCACAATCACATGGAATAGGCTCTTCCAGGAAACCAAGGCACTTGACATCTCTAGCATTAATGATCACTGCCCTGTCACATGCAGAACAGTGATGAAAGTCTGCAGATTTGGTGATGGCTGTGCTAAAAATACAGTGAAACCACACTCTTAACCAAGAATGGAGCCTCACAAAGCCAATATAAAGTCCTAAAATATAAATTCTCGTCTTCCTGCCAATGAGAAACAAAATCCAGTGAATGAGGCAAACTAGAATACACTAACAATTTACCAAAAAACCAAACAACCCAACAAGCTAAAAGCAACTGTAAAGTCAAAAATGATGTAGTCTGTAACAACAGGAGGCACTGCCTCAAACAATAGCAGTGAAGAACCAAGGACTGTGGAACACAAATATCCCACTGCATTGTCAGTGCAGAGCATGAGGGGCACATGTGCCATACAGAAACCCTGCAGTGCAAAATGGTCTGAACTGAACCCGTGAAGAAATTGTATACTCACTGTGGACTGTGAATACAGTCAAATAATCAAAGGCATCAAAATGCTACATCATTAGGTAGCAAGAGGAATATCCTCCGCACTGCACAAAGCCCCAAAATCTTACTTAGTAAATCCTAAATTCTTGACAAAGTATGTCTATGTTCTATTTTCTCCAGAGGCAGAGTCAAACTATCTCAGAATCCTCGTTATGCTGTGGTCCTAAAACTATCACACAAATGAGACAAGTGAAAACAAATGGTGCAGAGTACAAAATAAATGGCCATAGGTGTAAACATGCTCTTAAACACACTTTGCCAACAAGTAAATTGCAACCTAGAGCTGTAAGTGAATCCCACTCTTAGTATGCTGCTCTTGTTTTGTGCTTAGCAGGCTTACAAGTCCAAAGCACAACAGAAACAAGCTCATTATTCCAGGCAGACAGTGGAGATGCTCTACCCTAGCTCATCTCGCGTTTCATCCTACAGAAAAGTATTACCTGAGATTACCTCTAGTGTTGGGATGTATGATAACTACTAATACACATCAAAAAAAAAGTTCTCCCTTATTCTGCTGATTAATGTCATAGAAATACTTAAATAATATTGAAAATGGTGGATCAAAATATCAAAGTCTTTGTTACAGTCAGCTACAGTAAACCTTGACTGTGAGAGGCAGGAAATAACTTGAATTGCTGAGATATACAGAGGATCAGAGCTTTTGTTCAGCCATTGGAGCCAGACAGTTAAGAGTAACAACCTACTTTCCGAACCACTGAGGTCTGGCTACCACGTTAAAACATTTAGCTTAGTAAATCAAGTTAACGTTGAGGTTAACTAAGTTAAACAATGAGAGACACCAACTGTCTCAAAGTTCACCAATGGTGCCTGCTCCATGGTTTGATAGGAATCTTGTGACCTAAAGCAACAACGTTACAACCGTGTTACTTACCTAACTGCCTATTTCAATCTTGGAAGTAAACACAGGCTTAAATCTGAATGTCTACAAAACATACTACATTGTGTACTCCAGATTCCTACCTATATTCAAGATACACATTGTTATTCAAACTGCTTACCTGCTTCAAAGCAAATATCTTACCTAAATGATTACTAGAATCACAGAACACATCAAGTTGGAAGAGATCCGTAAGATCGAGTCCAATTCCTCTGCTCCTCACAGGACACTCATGATTAATAATTAATAATTTATGATTAATAATTTACAGTAGCAGATTTAAGCACGACCACTGTCCAGTCAGTGTCACTAGAGAATTAAAACAGAATCTCAAAAGCTGAACATAATATATTTTACATAGACACTTTCATATATGGTACCTCGTCACTGGTCAACCACACTGTATATAACTGGTCTCACAAGAACACTCAGTAATTACTCTTTGCACTCAGTGCTATACTCACAATTAATCATCACAGTATCTTTAGCCAATTGAAAACAGCGAAACAAGGATGGCATGGTTGATTTAATCCTACATTATTTCAATAGAGTTATTCTAGATTGGATGTGAATGAGATTAGCATCATACCCAGAAGAGAGCAATGCCTTCATACAATTCCTAGACAGCCTGGCAAGGGCAGTAATTTGCTGATGGCCACAGTGAATCAGCTGCCAAGAATCTCTGACTTCTAATTCATGCACAATTAAGTCATGATAAATAAACGATAACACATTGAAACTAAATGAAGGATGAAATTTTCAAGTTCCAATTAGACTCAAAGCAAGGTTGAAAAAGACAAGGGTCTTCCTATTGGAAGTTACATTGATGGATTTAAATCAAAGGCAAATTAAAGACATGTTCAAATTGGTATGTAAGGATTTAGATAGTTATTTTCCAGGAGGCTAAGGCAGTTTTAAGAGTCATTGTCTTGTGTCCCGGTTTGAGTGAGAACAGAACAACTCTGTTCAGTGATTTTACTTTTCAGCTCAGTTCCTTTAACTAACTGCACTTTCTGAAGTTAGCAGCGTGTTGTCACAGGCAGTGGCTGCTTCTAGCAATGATAGCGCTTGATGTTTAGAGTCACTACCAAGGCTTGGAGTGCAGACCAAAGCCACTGCTGGATCTTGTGCACCACTTTGGGGAGTACAGAAAGTAAAAAGCCACCTCTGTGGGAAGGAGAAGGCAGATTGGTGCCGTTAAACGGACTGACGGGTTATTCCATCCCACAGACGCCATATTCAGCTGCTGGGAGCCCTTGCTCAGTTGCCCTTGGCTCCGGGGCCCTATCTCAGATTCTTCCTCGTTTCTTCAATGGCTGGAATCCAAGGAGGACTCTGTCCATTCTGCCTTCGATCCTGATCTAAGTGTTCATGAATCCAGTACCAGAATCCCGCTCCTAAACTCAGCTGCCATCTGCTGCTGGGCCCTGTCTGGGACTTTCCTGCTGCCTGCTCCACAACATCAGTGGTGACAGTGACGTACTTGCCATCAGGGAAGTTGGGTTTGGTACTGCTCTTGTATATATTCCATTCTAATCTTGTTATTTTTTCCCCTTTTCATTAAAGCTGTTCTAGTCTCCTTTTCAAATCAGTAAGTGTCTCTCTCCCTTATTCATTTTCTCTTCCCCTTCAGGGAGGGAGGGGGGTTAACAGAGAGTGTCTGTTACAGGTCTAGCAGGTTGCCCCGACCCTAAACCACAATATGTTACTACATGTCTGCTTGAAGTTGCTACTTAACAGCAGAGCTGCGAAACAGATGTGGTGTAGCTCATGAACATTGGTGCAATGTCAACCATCCTTTAAACAACCAATGAAGACTGTATGAGCTAACTTGAGGGCCCTCGTACTCAGTGTCACTACCTGAGCTGTGGGTAATCACTGACTATGACTGCCAGCAGCAAGTATCAGTTAGAATCTATTTTTTCCAAACTCAGTTAAAATAACATGGGTAATGCCAACAAAAAGTTTTCAGGACTAAAATTTGCTTATAGGCATAAGGTATTTTAGATATGAATACATACGAGCTTAATATGCATCATTAGCGCACCCTAATTTGACAGATAAACATATTCAAAAGCACATGAATTTTATTTTTAAGTTAATAAACTGCTTTTAAACAAAGCAGTATTACTTTCTTCAGCTTTCACAATACAATTTAGGCAAATGCAGTCATGTTTAATTTAAAAGCTTGTCAAACTTTTTTTAAATGTGACCAGTTTAGTGCTTTCAGAGACAAGAATGAAGTATTTTTTCAGAGTAGGAAGTAGATTACCTCCTTAGTTTAGAAGGCAAAATAGTTCACATTTCATACTCAAGGACAATCTGGAGTTCAAGAAGTTGAGGGGGAAAAAAAGGCAAAGCGAAAGAGAAAGAAAAATGGAGTGAACAAGCAAGTGGTCCGAACAATGCTGTTCTGAACCAAAAAATGTTTGCAAAGATACGAGCTTTCATCTTTGTCCTTCAAATGAACAGCACAGGCAAACCGTGCACTTGGGCTTTCAACGGGCTCTGGAACAAAGCGTGGAGACAGCTTAACACAACAGCTGATAAACTGAGTGGTTCCCAGCAGTCTGATCCTCCCACCACCATCCAGCTGCCAGCTGGTCAGCACCTCAAACATCACAGTTTAGAAGGCACAGTCAGGGTGCAGTTGATCTTAAGCAAGGCTAAGCTGCAAACTCCAGCGGCTCAGAGGCTGCCTGGCAAGCACTCAGGTGCCTGTGCAGTGCAGGCTCAGGAGGCCAGAACTGCAGCACCCACCTCAAGCTCAGCTGGCCAGGTATCGGTTCCCATCCCAGGCTATGTGATTGCTTAATGAGCTGAATTGCTAATGATCTACATGTTCAATGTACTTGCAACAATATCACAAGTACATTCGCAAGCTCTTCACCGTGATTCACCTCTACATGTGCAATGTACTTTGATATAAACGTTCAGGTCTGAACTTTCGTACTAGCTGTTCAAAGTTGATGGGAATGCTGATCAGAAATCCAACTGGGGTAAGGACAAGGCACACGGGGGAAGATTTTAAAAGGTTACTAGGGCAGTAAGGCATTCAGGCACTTAAATACAAACTAAAAAAACTACTCCAACACCACAACTGGGCACTAAACTCGTCATTGTCATTGGCAGTACCCACAGCCACACATACAGAAAGATAAAGCTGGCTCTTTTGTCTTTTACTTCTGTGGGCCCCAGACTGTTCTGCATTACTAGCAACTACAAAATTTTTCTCTAGTACAACCACTTAGTTCCATATTTTCCCTTTAAGTATTTTCAAGCACAAAATACATATATACCTCTATTTTTTAACTATAGCGGAGGTTAGAAACGATATAAACAGGAATATTACATCTCACTAGGAAGTAATTCTGAAACGAACTGAAGTACAAGTATTTCAGTACTTTCCAAAATAGCTTACTAGCAAAATTCACTGCATTTTGTGGTTCTAAACTAAATTACAGCTTGATCTAAATCATACATATTCTTCTACCCTCTGCAGTTTACAGTCCAAAACAAACATGAGAGTTTTCCCAAGCATTACAGAACTGAACTATTTATATGAAGTTTTCAATTATTTATGGTTTTATCTCCATGTATACTATACAGAGCACAAAAGACAGAAATATATATTAACTGAAGGAAAGTATGCTGTGGGCCCTCAAACAGCTGAAGTCTAGACAGAGTTTCATTACATCTGGGAGCACCTCCCCTATGAGCACACGCAGAGAGCTGGGTCTGTTCAGCCTGAGGAAGAGAAGGCTCTGGGGAGACCTTACAGCAAGCAGCCTTCCAGTATCTGATAGGGGGCCTGCAGGAAAGATGGAGGGGGACTTTTTATAAGGGTGTGTGGTAAAAGGACAAGGGGCAATGGCTTTAAACTAGAGCAGGGTAGATTCAGATTAGACATTAGGAAGAAGTTTTTTTTACTATGAGGATGGTGAGACACTGGAATGGCTAGTTGTGGAGCCTCATCCCTGGAAGTGTTTAAGACCAGGCTGGACGAGGCTCTGAGCAACGTGGTCTAGTGGGAGGTGTCCCTGCCCATGGCAGGGAAGTTGGAACTAGATGACCTTTTAACAGTCCTTCCAACTCAAGCCATTCTATGACTCTATGATCTGAACAGTGCTAGCAGAAGAACCTCAACAATCTTAAACTCTTCATGTATTGCCATGTATTAAAGGAGTAAATGGATTTATTGCAGAACTTTTTGTGTAGAAGGCAGTTTAGAAGATTAACAGTAATACTATTGACAGACTGACTGTTATCTATGAAAAAGCTCCTCGTTTGAAGGGAATTCCAACAGAACTCATTACTGCTCTAGTTCCAAAAAAGTCAGACCAGATTTGTTTCCCCTCTGTAAATGTGGAGATGCACTTCAACAGAGCTATCAGAGTATTAACCCTGCACCATGCTTTCTTCCTTGCCTACTTCACACTTAAATCACAAAAATCTCAATCTTGACAAGACTGATCTTCTCAAGCAACCCTCTGTCAGTCTTCTGTGACATCAAACAATTAAGAGCCAGATCCACAAAGCAGACTGGCTATTAAAACAGCAACTTGTGATGCCTAACATCCAGGCACTTCAGAGTCCTCACAGCAGTTTCCCTACCTGATGTCCACACAGTGCAAGAATGACATTCACCGAATTCAGGAAGCAAAGAGAACCTCATAGCCAGAAGAAAATGCTCAGGAGAAGGAGGAATCAAGTAGTCTGTATCTCCAAAGATTATCCAACTGACACCAAGCTCTGAGGCAGCATTTATGCAACAAACTACCACTCAGAATGCTCAGGGGTCCAGCAGACCCCCTTTGTCAGTCTATAAAAGTTTAAGCAGTCTCAAAAAAATAGGCTTAAGTCAATAGCTCAGTGACTGGTATGCTCATGCTCAAGGGAAAGTGAGGGAAAGGATTGTGTTCCACTGAGTATTTAAACATTTAAGTACAGTGATACATGATGAACAAAGAAAAGCAAGAGACGTTTCTTCACCAGAAAGCCACATAATCTGCAGTTAAGAGATTTACCTTTCACTGCCAACTCAATCTAGAAGGTACCACCAGTTCTCTTCCCCACAAGTTACTTAACTCCCCTTTCTAAACCTAAGTCATGCTAATACTCTGAGAACACCAGAGCATTCCATCTCCTCTACCATCACAAACTTACCAGGATTGCAATAAAGCCAGTTTTGTGGATGCAAAGGCATCAGAACCAGCTCTGCACAGACCAGCATCAACCCAGCCAAGTGTGGTATCTACATGGCTGCTGATCCTCGCCAGGAACACGGCTACATGGCACAACAGCTTTGGCTCAAAATCAACACCATTAGACCTGAAGAAGCTCTGCAAGGAGCCTGCATCAAGCTCTCCATTCTTTGCAGGCCTGGGCTAGCCAAGCTATTGGTTAGTTGAGGCTAGAGATATTGTACATAAACTGGATAATCTCCCAAATCAGGAAGTTAATTCCTATGCTAATAGGGAATAATAAACTGCCACTCTCAGCCTCCCATATCCAACAAAATGAAAAGTAACTATGTCTATTGATTTCCTGCCCATGTGTCATAGAACTTGTCTCATGGCCAGTCAAGCAATATGTCAGTACCTCTAGGTATGACCAACAGGAAATACTGAAATCAGAAGACAGAGGTAAGAACTGCAGGTGGTGAGGTAGAAAACTGCAGCTTTGTGGGCTTCACCTCCATCATTTGACTTGTGCACACCTGGCTGACATTGTCTCTTACATCACAACAAAGCGAACGGATCAGTCAAAGTCTAGAGAAACTAGCAATTTTAACAATTTTCATGCAGTACAGTATCAAATGCTTTCCTGCATTTCTAATAGACTGGCTTAGTCCCTAGAAAATCTGCACAAGTTGCCTCTGTCACACACATGGGTTAACAAGAAGGACAGGATATTCTGAATGAATTCTCGGTAACCCAGACCGACACAACTCAGACACAGCAGTAGAAACAAATGACCCGAGAGTCTGAGCCACAAACCAGAGACAGTTCAAAAGAACAATGCAATATTAGATGGCAGCCTTGGTTTGTGTGTGTTTGGGAAACTCTCACCACACAGACAGCTTTCTACATACTTAGTGTCCACCAACTGCCATAAATTTTGATCCAGAGTAATTTTCCATAAAAATCACTGCTTCTGGGAAAATCAGTGTCCATGCAAAATGGAAAAACAGGCCTTACACTTTAAATTCACTTCTATAGCTATCACCTTCACTACAACTTGAAAACATAAAATTGTAATTATTATTATGAATAGATCATTATTATGATAGAAGAAAATACACACAAATGACTTTTTGAAAAAAGAGTGATAAGTATTTCTTAATTATTTGTAGGAAACAGTTCTTATCTTCCACAGAGGTATTTCTTTTGTGACATTTCTGTTAATTTACTCATTTTTATGAAGATAAAGTGTCTAAAACAATTAAAACCTGAGTAGTTATTACTTTTGCTCCATATACATAGGTATGCATATTACTTTAACAACTTTTCTTTACTCTTAGTTTTTATTTATTCTAAGACACAGGCCAACCTGAGAGGCAAGAAAGCAAGGAAAACAACTTGCTTTTAAAGAACATTTTTTAAAAATCATCCAAATTCTGAAGAATCAGTTGAGACAGCTGGTAAAAAAAAAAAGAAGCTGATTCCTTTACCCTATTACTTCATGATCACCTCTTCCTCCTCCAAATGCAGGATATTCAAATATAAGAAAGGGCTGTCTTAAAGCTAATGGTATCACTACAGCAGCCTCTTTCAGCATGCACTGCCCCACACAGTCTCTCCTCCATTCCTCCAAAATGTCCACCCAAACCCTTGACACCTTAAACATCCTGCCTCATCCTGCTAGTGAGATCAGAGTGCAAGGAGAGACAGTTTCCTAACAAATCATTGCATGCTGTAGCACAGAAGTAGTTTTTTACTACTTAACAGGACAACCTAGTGCAAACTTTCACCATTCCCCACAGGGAACAATTTTAAGAGAAGTAGGTATATCCTCAGTACCTCCACCACACTGCAGAAGCCTTCACCCATAAGAAGCTGGGGGCTGTAGGGAGTTCACATGCCACGTTATTATACTGTCACCTCACAGGCACTCGAGGACTTCCATTTGCTTTTCTTCTCCTTCACAGATGCATCCATCTCAATAGGAGACACATACGGAATGGCACCTCTTCATTCTCCCCCTGCCCCCAGCATCTCATTCATAGCCTGCTGCAGGCAAAAAGCAGCACATACCCTGGGGAGGTCACCCCTGAGGTGATGTTGCAGCACCTTGCAGTTCAGGTGGCACTGGGGAAGGCAGACAGAGAAACAACACTGTGCAAGTAGTCACCAACAGGCCCACTGAGGATATGGAAAAGAACCAGACCAGCTCTTGGCGCATCCTGCTACCCAACTGGTAGAATCAGGAGGCTTTAGACATGTGACAGAGGTGGCAATTTCTGCAGAAGACCTTCCATTTCCCTCCAGAACTGCCAAACTACTGACTACAGCAGAAGGATGAAGGCCTGTAGGAAGTCAGCCCAGTCCTAGAGAGAGATCTCCATCCTTATCAACAACCGCTATTTACCCCTCATCTTGCTGGTCATAGCGCTTTTCCCTCCCATTATCTTCCCTATTTCTCCTGCTCTAAGAACTCAAACACACCTTATCTCCCACCCTTTTATCTTATGATCTGTGGGCCATGTTAACCTCCAGTACATAACATTATTTGTAGCTCCAGACACTCTGCAGAGGGGACCCTCCATCCAGCTGGATTCTTAAGCTTTGCTTAAAGTGGTGCATCTTGTACTTTCCTAGCAAAAGCATTAGCTTAAGTGAAGCAGTACAGAGCTGGGACATGGAGTCTGGCTAACTGGGTATTGCTAGACCATCATGAGGCTAGATGGGTACAGACCTTCTCTGAAAGGCTCTTTTCAATTTTTGGATGCAGGATGAACATGTGAAGAATTTGACCGCCAAGTGCTTCGCGGCACTGGGCCTGCAAGCCTTCTGCAGAATACAACACGGGCCAAACTGGGAAGAATGTGATTATTCTCTGAAAGAACTTGATCTATCAGAAGTTTAAGCATCGGAAAGACAGGTGATTTCCCCACCATCCCCCCAGGAAGCTCTCATCTGTTTCACGACAGGGATGGAAAGAAGCAGTTATCTCTGGTAAGAGGATACCCATCCTTTCTGTCCTGATTATCCAGGCCCATCCCCTACACCTCTACATCACGTGAAGGTTCTTCCCCCTCATTTACAGCAGCTGCTTACACAGCTCTTGCACTCTGCCGCACACCTCTCCTTCTTCTAACAGCAAAGCAGAAAGCAAGTCTCCACTTATCTCCACTATGCAGTTCAGAAGAGGTCAGACCTAAGCATCTTCTCCTAAAGCACGCAGATTACTGCTGTGTTGCAGCAATCACAGCTGCGCGCAACACAGAAATGGTTCAAAAAGGCATCAGAAGACAAAGCAACCATGTTTGCCCCAAAGGGCTGGTGAATCAACAGCAAACAGATAGTGAGAGAGAAAAGGCAGCAAGGTTTGTGGTGCAGGCACTCCTACCCTCTTCCTTCGGATTGGAGTAGAGGACTAGAGTGACACAATAGCAGTTTTGGAAATTGTCATATTTAATCATTGCTTTGTCACATACGAAAATAAAGCATTGATATTTGACCACACCCCCTATCCCACGCACTCCTTTCCTAGACCGTTTGCTTTTTATTGTCTTTATCAACGACGGTACAGATACCGTCTGCTGTTGAGAAAGACCTGGAAGACAGCCTTCCGTAGGCCAGCTTCAGACTTCATGCATAGTGGGACTGGCCTAAATCTAGTCCACAGTGAAATCCCTTAGTCTCATGCAGTGGGCAGGTAAGAATCATGCTAACAACTTCACCCAGTGATCTACTCTTGTAACACCAAGTTACTTGCTAGCATAGAACATATCGTCTGAACACAGATAAAACTGAGGCTCTGGGAATCACAGTCAGCACCATCTCAATGAACTCCAGTTACCAGAGGGTAAATGGCCTCTCTCCATCAGGCACGTGTTACTCTGGAGCCCCAGGCATTCTAAGCAGCATCCTTTCCAAATACAGAGCAAGGCAGTACCATTCACTTTATCAAGTGGACAAGGAATGCAGTTCAGACAAAGCAGCATTAGATTTTGCAGATGACTGACAGGTTTCAGTAAATTCACACTTGTGTTATTTTGCAGAACATACTAGTAACAATCTTTTCCACAAAACAGTGCTTACTTTCCCAAAACTTCCAACCTACAGAAGGTGGACAGCTTCCTCCTCCCTGTGTATACACACACACACTGATTTAAGCTTGCCAGACACCAAGTTTCCAGCTTTTGGAAGTATCTTCATATTGAATTAAATGTATAATATTAATTATATTAACACTCTATTATTAAGAATATTATTATTTACAATACAATATATGATATTAAATTTATATTTTAATTATATTAAATTTTGATTCAGGGGAGGCAAATTAAATGATTACATGAAAAATTTTAACTCCCAGAACTTTAGCATTAAGCTTTTGAAGGTAATTCTTAATCCATTTCAAACTGGTTTGGTTAGCTTAAACCAACCCTAGTTCTCACACAATTTCTCCCTCTGGTGCAACCAGTTGCACTGAACTCTCCGTAGATACACGCAAGCACACATTCTGGCATGCAGTCGTGAACTCCAAAATGAACAGAAAACTCACTACTGAACAATTTTTCCAGTCTTTCTGGGGTGCGTTATTGTTCTCTGCGGGGCATTTTCCAATGTTTTGTACAGTCTGCTTTAAAAAAAACTCCCTGGCAGGCCTTTATAGCCTTTGTGCTTCTACAGACCCATAGATCTTACCTAGATCAGGAAGTCTTAAGGGCTTGTCTACAGCAGACACATTCCAGAACTGCAGCAGAACAGATTATGAGATATGAACAAAAGGTTACGACACAGTAATACTTTCTGCCTTGCTGGAATAATGTTGATAACCTATTCCAGGGCAGTTAAAGTAGAAACTACTCTGGAATTAGAAGTGACATGGTTTTGTGGATGACCACCAGAGGGAGTTACACCTATTTAAGTATAGCTGCAATGAACCATGTATTCTGCAGTGTCCACTCCTTTTCCTCATTAAACAAACCCTGGAATTTCAGCCTCCCAATCTGAGCAAGTAATACCAGGAGCAGTGTTACTGTTAATCTGCTTTGAGATACAGACACGCTAAGTATCTGAAGGTAATTAGACTCCACTGTCACGCAGCTGCTTAATACAAAAAGTCACACCACAAAGTCACGTGGTTTTACTTTCCTAAGATCACCATTTGTTGTACAAACAAAACTAATCCAAACAAAGTAAAACTCAAGCAGCCTAAACTCAATCTGCAGGTTAAAAGCTCAGAATACATACATAAATAAGTAAATAAAACAAGGGTAATGAGAGGAGCAAATAGAGCAACTAGAAATTCTGAATTTGCTATTGCAGAAAATAAGATCCCAGAGGGATGATATAGCCAGAACATGCATAACAGAGGCCATAACATTGAGTTAGTCTTTCTTCCTGCTCTAATCAGTTCTGTGTTCTGGTTTATAACAAATCATGAAGAGTTGAGGCAAAAATGTAAGATGATAGATCATCCAATTTCCTGGAGGACAACCACCACCCAAGACAGTGACTCCACATCTTCCTCTCCTGAAGGATTACTATGATAACACCATCCCAGAAATGCCAATTTAATGCCTCTCCAGAAAGCAGAGAAACTGTACAGAAGCCTCTACACTCCAGTAGATGGAAAGCACAGCTCTTGTGGCTCTACAAGACTCCCTACAGCACAACGCACCTGTAGAGCTTCCCCTCCGGAGTGGCACACAGAAGAGAGTTACCAGAGTTTTGGAAAGTGAACTTCACCTTCAGGTAAGACTTCTCCCCTTGACAAATCTTCATTCTTTTGGGGAGTAAACACTCCAAGTAAGTAATGGGAAGAAGTTTCCAGAGGAGATAGGAGCAGAAAAAGACTAACATCAAGGCCCTTTCTGCACAAAGTAATTGCATTTCTTGAAGAATTCTTTACCATGTGCCCTTGGATTGCATAAACAACTAGCTTGCTCAGAGCCACTTAAGATAAAGTGAGGAAAATATTACAAGCTTCAATCTCAAAAGCCAGTGTTTACACCCTAAAACCATGCCCAGTCTTGAGAACAGGCTGTGGGGAGGGGAGGGAGAAGAGCAAGATGGAATTAAAAAACAAAGCCTTCAAGCACTCCTGCTGAGGATCAAAAGAAAGATGTTTTAGCCAACATACTATTAAAATTCTTTCTTTGGTATGAACAAAGTTTGGATTACCAATTACAGAAAAATTCAGGCTCTTAAAACAACAGAAGTCTCCTTCACCTCCCAACCCACTGCCTCTTTATGGCTGCAAAGTGAAATTAAACAGTATTCCAGAAATCTATAGCTCTTCCTCCCCTGCTGCAACACCAAGTCCCCTGGAAAGCAGAACCCTCTGACAATCTTGAGTAGGTCCCCTGTTACAATCAACCATGTAGAAGCTATACTGGTGCCATTACTGAATGCCATGTAAAATCACATCTAGAAATAAGGCTCCACAATGAACCACCATAAGCTTACCATATTAACTCCCATCTAACCACTAGCAACTGGTTCAACACAAGCTACATACAGAATAGAACGAAACCTCCTTACCCTTTCACCCGTACAGCAGCTGTCTGAAAAAGACAGTTTGAGCAAGTAGTCCATCAGCACTACTGAATCACAAATTAAGGCAGGCAGATCAGCACACATACGCATTAGGTAGTCTGCACAGCACTCAAGTAGAGAGAGATACCAAATTAGAGGCCAGACACTAGGAAGCAAGTGAATCAGGGTAGGGTAATCAAACCCTAATAGGCAGCGTTGTTGCATAAAGCCACCCAGTCAGTTGGCTGAGTAGTTATCAACCACTGTCATAGTCAGAGATGGTTATAAGGGAGACAGAATGGAAAAACAGAGGAAAAAAACAAACTCATCGCTACCACTAAGTTTTTATGACATAGCTATATGGGAAGAGGTAACCCATGAAGCCTTTCCAGAAGGAACTCCCTTCATGCAGAAGACATGCACTAGGCAAAAGTTACTGACAGTTCAGAAAAGTCAATCATAGAGCCATTTTTATTAGTTTGCTATGGTCTCTCTGCTGTAATAGCAGCACGTCTGGAAGGCACAAATACTGACAAAAGCTGCCTCAACAGTTGTAGCTAAGACACACCAAGCAGCATATCTGACAAGATAAAGCAGCAGTTGTTGTAGAAAGCACTCCTGATAAATGACTGGAGAAGGCACTGCACAGATTTCACAGCTGAAGCCCTACAGCCTGCTTCCCAGTTTAAAAGTCCACAATTTATCCAAGATCTGCAGCTGAATTCAGCTACTTGCATACAGATGTCTTAATATTTTACACCAGTATTTCCCATCCATCTGCACTAGGCTGGCAAGCACGATACAAGACCAAAGCCTGTGTCCTTCCAGGCTGGCAATAACAGGCCAAACAGGGAATCCTGACTATTTGAAGCAACACTAAAAAAAAAAAAAAAATTGTTTTGGCAACTGAACCAAGCTCCTCCTCTAAGCTCAGTAAAGAATATGCATATAAGATTTTAATAGTAGTAGCCACCTCCAACAGCACCTGGAAATTATTATTTTTTAAACCAGAAACTTCTTTGTTTTCAACTCAGTTTTGTTTCTCTCTATGCACAGCACAAGATAAGCTTTAAGACCTGTGTTAAGGTGTTCCCCCTCCTCTTATGACTGAAATGCCATTACTAAAACAGGTTTAAAACTTGTTTTACAAGCCTCTCACCCAGACAGGCTCTGGCCCTTCACTGCTTATTGGCAAAGCCTTTCCACAAGGTGGCATATTCTCAAGAGACCCATATGTTACAGTCAGTTGAGATAAGAAAAGTGTTTGGTTTCATTTAAAAAAAACCCAAACAAACAGAAAATAAACAAACACCCAAACAAAAACAAACAAAAAAATCAAACCAAACAAAATGAACATACCACAAGAGGAAAGTTGTTCTTTCAGTCAGGAGTTTGAGCATCTAGTCATAAGACAACCAAATGCAAAAGGCACAATGAGAACTAAGAATAAGTTTAAGTACCTCTCCCCAATAGACATTAAGAGCAACTTCTGAACATCATTTTTGCACTACCAGAGTTTAGGCAGGCCAAGATATCATAAGCTATGTTCCCAGAGAATTTCAAGAATTGCTCTGCGTTATCAGTGAGGTACATAGGCTGTATGTGATCAGCTCTGAATAGCCACACTACTGTTACACCCATTCCTCTTCCACATTAATACAGTATCCAGGGCAGAGGGGGAGGAAGGTGTCTATAGCTGCCTTACACAGCACTTAGACAATCAAGCAGCTCTACTGAACTCCAAAAAGCTTTAAAGAAACATCGAGTCACTAAGTGTTACCTGCCTTGTAAGGACAAAGTGTAAAAGATATCACAAACCACTTCTCAATGACCAAAAAACCAAGTTGTTTCACAGTGTTTATTTACATAGTACAGTAGGGGTGGGAGAACTTACCTTCATTTGGAAAGCAGCCATATCCTGATCATAGTGTCCCATGATGTTCGGGAAAAAAGTCATGTTGTAAGGCATTCCTGAACATCTGGAAATAGTAATTGGCTCACATGTGAATAAACTGTGCCCTCGCACCAGAGTCAGAAGTAAACCGCAAGCTGCAGAGAACACAAGTACTCCCATTTTGTCAGGATCTCCAACTTCAGCACATAGCTCTGTTCCGTAGTTAGACAGCCTGGCTTTGCACGAGAATAAAGACACACATCTTCCTCTGCTGGTTCCGGCGCAAGGCAAGGGCACGGACAGTAAAGTAGACAGACGATCACACTCCTCACCGCTGCTTTAGGTGTTTCCCCATCTCGGCTGACCGCGAGTTTACTAAGTCCCTTCTCTCTGGAGCCCCTATGCTGCAGACGCGGGAAAAGACGGGACAGAGTTAATTAGCAGCAGAAACAACGCGACCGCGACAACCCGGCCGATGGCCGAACTCGGTCTCCTCACAAGCCTGCAGCAGCCAGGGCAGCTCCGGCCGGGTCCGCACCGTGCCCCCCCCTACATCCCCTTCCCGCCCCGCCGGGACAGCGGCCGCCC
>VWZK01009197.1:0-31816 GCA_013396935.1 Baryphthengus martii | reverse complement strand
CCCGCGGGCGGTGCCCGGGCTCTGCGGGGAGGCACCGCCGTCCAGAGGCCTGGCTCGAGGGTGTGCGAGGTGGGCTGCTCCTCCCGCTCCTGCTGCTGCTGCTGCAGCGCCGGTCCAGCAGCGCTTCGCTGTGTTCGCGAACCCAGGCGTGCGCTAATGAGACCTGACTATGGAAATGCTGAAGGTTACTAGGCAGAGACGACCGAATTTCTCTGCGCGGAGCCACCCAAGGTCTCATCAGGCTGCTTTTTCAGCCATGCAACTAACTCTGCGCTCCAGGACTGGAACTGGAAACACCAGATGCCGAGACATGCAAACTAGGTTTAGAAATGGTTTGCCAGTGTTCAGGCAACGCTGCCTTTCTTCTAGCGTGCCCCGAGGTAGTCCACACAGAGTCAGGCACGTTTACCCAGAGAATCTAGATGGTGGAGAATGTGAAGCTGCACATCTTCAGAGTACCACAAGCATCTAAAAACTCTCTTTATGCAGATCTTTAGTGTATCATTTCCTGTGACACCGTACAGAACCACAAAACCCCTCCAGATTCCCTTGTATGAAGCTACTTTAGCACCTGTATGAATCTTGAGGGGTATTATACTGACCTGCTGCAGATCCACGGAGCTCTGCCATTTCAGCAAATAGAGTAACTTGATAGCTAGAATTAAACTTCCTGCACAAACAAGCAACTGTATCAGGAGGTGACTAAGATTTTTCCAACAGGTTTCACAGCTGATGCTAAATGAAATGTTGTTCACAGGTCGAGGAAGTTAATGTGTTCTATTGTATGAAAACTCTCACCAATGTTAGCCTTTGTCATCAGTCCGGTTCTTATCCTCCAGCTGGCTTCTGTCCTAGTCTCTCTCAGTAGCTTTTTCGCATCCCATAAATGTCACATTTTTCTCTTCATGAGCTCTGAGAAGGCTGCACACTGTGTGGGTCTGGAAGTGAGAGCACCAGCGAGAGAGATTCTGCCTTCTCCGTGTCTACAGAAGCCAGTCTGGTGAAGTTCTTGCTCAGCCCTTGATGAAGTTGATGAGTTGCTCTCTGTGCCGGGAACACCATTAGTTCCTCGAATATGCTGAAACCTTGCAGAGACAGGACATGTTCAGGGCAGATTCACACTCCAGCAGATTTCTGCTTAATTCTCTTTCCTCTCTAGCTTCATTGACCAAGCCTATAGGCATTTTCATGGAAACAGCAGCAGAACTATCTAGGACCAAGTGAAAAGTCTCTGCTTCCCAATTTGTAGCATTCTGTTATAATTTTAATATGGAAAAAACCAGCATGTCTTACTTGATTTTCATGAAATAATTTCTTAATAAGAAAATTTGCTGAAACAGACAGACAAAAATCCAAGATGTGGAAATTTCAGCCAAATCACAGAAATTTTCCAAAGTTATAGACATCTGAAATAGGGCACTGTGTGTTTAGCAGCCTTAGCTGTAAGCTCTGCTAGTATCACACTGTATAAATATGGCATTGTGTAAAGTGATGGCTTAGTTCATTCCATTAGAATGCATTTTCATATATAAATTAAATCTCTGAAAAGCAAATATGGCTACATAACATTGTTCTCCTTTCTTGAAGACTCTTTTTTTTATTAGATGATGAGAAAAGGCAGAGAAAAGTAAGGATAAGTCCTTTCTTCAATCACTGTATTAATATACTTTCTTTACTCACAACCTGGTTGCTAAACAAGTTATTCCAGAGGTTAGTTCTCAGAGCCATAATCTAAATATATTTGTTTCTGGCTCTGTAAAGGTCTTGACTAACCAGAGTGAGGAATGTGAGCACTCTCGCTGGTATCTTAGCAAAGAACCTTTAGGTATCATGAAGTATTTTAAGCATGTGCTCAAACATATCGCTGATTAGAATCACAGAATGCCAGGTTGGAAGGGACCTCAAGGATCATCTGGTCCAACCTTTTACATAAGAAGTTTAGATGAGATGGCCCAGTACCCTGTCAAGTTGTGTCTTAAAACTGCCCGGTGTAGGAGAGTCCACCGCTTCCCTTGGGAGCTTATTCCAATGTTCAATTGTTCTCATTGTAGAGAACTTTATTCTGGAATCAAATCAGAATCTCCCCTGGAGCACCTTGCAGCCATTCCCCCTTGTTTTCCCCGTGTGGCTCCTTTTGAAAATGAATGTGTAAGTACTTTACTCACCTGGCACTGGAGATACTGTTAACATTTCATTTAATGTATTATTAATTTGCTGACCTTTCTCTGGCACCACTTCAAATGATTGTAGTTTAGCAATTTTTACTACAAAGGATTTAAGTGATTTAGAGTCTTGTTTGAATCCTAGGTCATCCTCAGATGCCTTTCAAAAAATGTAGCAGAGGAGGTTTCAACAGTGGCCGATGGCAGCTTCCTTCCAAGTTCTGCTGGCTTCTACCACCTCCAAATTTTTGTGGAGACATCTCTCAAGGAAAGGCTAACAACAACCTGACCATGTTTACCTCCTGTAGGAGCACACCAGTGCTCTACATGCTGATGCTCTAAGGAGGAAGATTCTTAAATGGTCAGCAGCTCTCAGGAAGAGGTCTACCTCTGAGACACAAGGGCTATGTCTGTGTGGCTTTAGTGCATGGAGTCTGCACAGGAGCAGTTGTTTGCTGGCTCAAGCTTTCCTCTGCTGGCACATCTAAAAGCTTCATAATTGAATTACGCTGTTGGAACATTGTACCAAAGTTTGCCCTAATGTAATTTAAATATTACAGATTTGCCAATTACATAGTTTGATGTTGGCTGACTCTGTTATAAGGTTCATAATGTTCTTACTATTCTGCATTTAAAACACATTATTCATAATTTGGTGAAATTTAAAAGGACTAAATACCCGATAGATGGCACCAATAAATCCTGTTGTGAGACTTAAAATTGAAAAGTGTAACTCTTGTTTTTTTCTCAAATTCATTTTGGAAGTGAAACAAAACTAGACAAAACATCATTATTGATGTAATTTATTCTTATTAGCCTACAGTAACAGTCACAGAAGACGTTTCAGCTTATTAACAGAATGTTTCCTAAGTCAAAACTATATCACTTAATTGAGCACATAAACTCTTAAGAAAGACAGTAAGAACACATAGATGTGTTACAGTAATTTCCTAGTTATTTAGAAAATCCATGCTTTAATAAACACTTCTCCAAACTCATGTGGCTATGTCAGCTTAAACCGTTCTTTGTAGTACATTTCTTTTTCTGTAAATTTTTAAACCCTAACAACCCCCAACCCACAACAACAATGAAAACTGGAAATGGCAGCATATAGAGAAACCCAGAAGGTTTATGCATTGTCATGTGCTAACCGCCTTATGTGGTACTTAGAACTCACGTGATCTTCTTTCCTGAACACAGCATGTTCTATTTAGATGTTAGTCCTTTAAAATATTGTAGGTGGGTTGTGGTACCCACACATAAAAAGATGTTGATTTCCTTTATGCTAGAAGGATCTCAACTGTCATTTGTCTGTAAATGACAGCGCTGTTTAATAAAGCAGTGATTATGCTAATGGTATTCCTTCCTCAACACATTGCCTCACCTGGCCTTGGATGTTAAGCACAATGTAAACTAAACAGGAAATGCACTTGCAAAGAGTAAACTTGCCTAAGAATGACCAAGGATATTTCATTCCGTGTGGACTTCCAGCAGCCACCTTCACTCCTGATAAATCTGCAGCCTGTCTTCTTGGGTGATAGTAACAGTAGCAGGGACAGTGTCTTTCCTATGAGACCCCTTCTTATCTCCTCGTTTCTGCATCTGGGGTGGTATTTACTTTGGACAACATCGCAAAGGCTGGTGATGTTGCTAAAATTTGTGCTACTGGATGTGAGTCATTTCCAATGGAAAAGACTGATACCAACCAAGCACTCGGTTAGAGTGGACAAGTGAGGTACAGGTGATGCGGTCAAACGGAAAGTCCTTGCTTAATGGGGTATATTATAGCTTTGTTCTTTGCTTCCTCTGAAACACTGATGCATGAACTTGAGTTGAACTGTCGCTGTCAATACAATGTGCAATAAGCAAAGTGGGATTGACTTCACACACATTTCAAATGATGCTTTTTAAATTGGTAGTTCAAGACCTTTATTTAAATGTGAGGATGCCAGCGATACAATAAAACAACAGTTTTGGAAGCTTAGGTGCTAGCTACTACAACGGGATTCCAAAGGTGCTAATCGGCAACTTAAAGGCAGACTAATGAGTATCAACATCACTTTTCCAGGGTATTGGTAATCGCACCATCCCATACCCAGCCAATGAATACTTTCTTCCCATCAAAACAATCCTGTGCTGCACGCACTTTCTGAGTTCTGGGGAGCTACATAACAGAGTACCTTGTAAAAAAAAAACAAAACAGATCTGTCTGTAAGTACATTAATGTAATTTGTGTGCTTAAACACCAGTGGAAGGTTCTCTGATGTATGAAAAAGGCAATTTTTGAATCATCGCAGGATCTTCCAAGGAGGACGTAGAGGTTGTGAGTGTGGATCACTTGCTTCTGTCATGAGACATGCTTAACTTGGAGGATGTGGAGTCAGAGAAGCAGGGCTGACGTGGCTGGGAGAAAAAGCTGAGATGAAACTTTCCAGCAAATGTTGATCACAGAAGTGACCATCATTTATCCCTAAGTGCACTGTGTGTGTACATAAATAGACAATTTACCAATGATATTGCCACAACTTGTAGACCTGGAGCATTCTGTCTGTGCTGTATGTGTCTGAATATGTCTTCTGGTGCATTGTTCTGGTTGTAAAGTGACAGAGTTGGCTCTAAAGCAAGGATGTGTATGTGACTAGGTTATGCTAGTAAAACATGAATTAGGTTATCAGAAAGCTACAGCTTCATAGTGATTGAAGGAAAACAAGGGTTTATAATAGGAGTCTCCAGAAGTACAAGCACTGGGTGACAGCAGAGCCCTTCAAAGTGCAAGTGCAAACTGACACTTAAAAGTCCCAGGACTTCAAGCGCAAACCACACATGGTCAGTTATAAGTCACTGGAGGAAAACAGCCCCGTGGATTGGGGTAAACCTGTTTTAAGGATAACAAAGAGAACAAACAATGAGCCTCCAGCATAAGTAAAATATGGTGTATAGAGCAAATTCATATAAATCATGGAATTGCAAGCCAATGAGGAAAGAACAACTAAGCAGGTTGTGTTAGAAAACATATACAAATTATTCCAGACAGATCTAGAGTGAGGAGGAAGAAGCAGCCCTCCAGCAACAGTCATACACCTCCTGGAGAAGATAAGGTGGAAAACTATGAACATTAACATCATATTCCTCCCACACTCCCTGCTTCCTTCTTGGAACAGGCTGGTGCCATTGACCGTAGGATGCAGAGGCAGGAAGAGAACAGCCCCAGACAGCAGGGTGGATGCTGAGTAGCCAGTATCCTTTCTGGGAGCAGGCTGTAATAACTGGACAATTTCGACTGTCAGTGTTAGTATATTGTTGTATAACCAGACTGATAGGAATTCTTTTATTGAACTGCTAAAATTTTTATTAGATTAATAATATATTATTGGCTGTGCATATAAACTGTGTTTCTTTAGCCCCTGGAAATTGTACTGACCATTTAGTCTGGTGCTCTGGTCTGGAGGACTAGCAGTCCACACTACAGCCACTTACAGAAGGCATGGAGAGCACTTCTGAGAGCCCTGTGGGAGCTGAGTGGAGAGCATTCCTATACAAAGGTGGTCAAAATGTGTGATGAATGCAAGTGGAAAGAGTGCTGTACTGTGGTGAAATGTTTATGAACAAATGCCAGACCCCCGGAGGGCTGTTAGAGAAGAAACAAAGAATATGTGTGGGATCGTCCTGCATGGAGAAGGAAGACAGAGACATAAATTCTAACGGCTTGGGCTGTTGTTGGGCTGCTGTTAGGCTGCCCAGATGCCCTCCCCCAGGAAGGTGGAAAGAAACTGATAGGAACTGATTTTCATGATGTGTGAAAACACCTTTTCCGGAGTAATTAAAGGACTGCTCTGCAGCTCACAGGAGCTCTTTATAACTCGCTGCTCTGTGAGATGTGCCTGGGGGCACAACACAAGGGCGTCTGTGGGTGTGCCAGGCTGGGACCACCTGTGGGGTGGTAGAGGTCTTGGTAGGGTAGAGGGAGAGAGACACAGCATAACCTGTACTGCCTGCAAGGAGCAGCTCCTGGGCCAGCGCTTCTCCTGGGCCAAAGACCAGTTTTATCACAGAGAAAACGCGTGGTTTTGTTCCCGTGTTCACTGGGAGTGAACATGCACATGTGCATATGTGCAGTGCAGATGGTCTGGGACTAGGATCTGCCTCGTGATAAAAATGCATTTGTAACATGAAACGCCAGTGCAAGCTTATTAGAAGGAACTGAAAAATATCTATATAACACAGGCTTAAGAAACTGCTTTCTTACATTAATATAACTGATGTGCTGTAAGAAAACACAGCATGCAGATAGATAAGCAGTGATGACAGCAATTTCCTGCTGAAAAATGTGGCCCGGTGTATATTCTGGAAGTTGTTCTGCCGTATTTATTAATTGTTCTTCTAAACTGTCAAAAGATTGACTTGATATTAACCACAGACAAGGGACAGAAAAATCTCATTTGCTAGGTGCGGATTCCCAGCTAGAGCAGTAAAGTACTGCATTCCAGGACTGGGTGTACAATACTCACTCCAGCAATGATTTTAAACACGTTAGTTCATCTGAAAGATGATTTTGAATCAGAAACATGAATAATGAATATCATTTGCATAGAACACTATACCTGTCCATTAATACTGAACTTCCTATGTCCCAACAGTTCCTAGAGGTGATAATACTACTGTGGGGTTGTGACTGGACAGTGAATCAATAAGAAATAACTTTGCTTCTGTTAATCATGAGCTTTAGGTTCCCCAGGTCCACATCAGTAATTATGCTCTCTATAATAAAATAATGTGTCCAATAAAGTGCTACAAATGTCATATTAATACTATGAATGAAGTGGAAAAAAGTATTCTAGAGGGGGAACTAATTTGAGGGCCAGGTGAATGCCACTTCAAGAAGGGGTGGTTTAGGGACATGGGCAAGACTCAGCGCCTGATGTTTTAGGTTCTAATCAGCCCTTCAGCCCTTGAGTCAGGCAAACTGAACATTAAGCCACTTACTAAGCATGACCTGGAAAGCTCTATCTGCCTTGCATGAATGAGCCCAACAGTTTTCTTTCCTAGTATGAGCAGATACAAATGACCATAAATATTTTCACGCCTTTTGCATTTGACAGCTCCTCGTAGCTGATAAAGAATAGGCTGCTGATCAGCTATGGTGCCTTTCCTTAAGCTGCTTTTTGACTGTGAACAAATTGTTCTTTCTCTCCATGCAGTAATGCTCCAGACATATTCCCCTGTATCCAAACGTGGGTGTTTTGCAAAGGTTAATGGAAATTAAATTAAAGCTGAACAATATTGATTATTATGCAAGAGTGTACAAGCAAGGCTAATTAATACAACTATCAGCACAGCTCAGTCCTGACCTGTGACACCACTTTCTTTCTCTCTCCTTCAACCTTACTGTTTCCTCAGCACGCACACACAGCAATCTAAAACTGCTTGTTTCGAAGAGTCTGCAAGGACAGACTTACAGAGGCATCCCACTTCTCTCACTCAGAACTTAAATGATGTTCAGTCCCCCAGAAAGGTGAGAAAAACTGCTGCATTCTTTCCTCTTGCTTATGAACATCCTAGTTTTACCCTTAAGATTGCAGTATTTGCTACGTTTTAGTGTTTGCTGAGTTTTTCTGTGCAAGGAGCTGTTGCAAGTAAACTTGGATTTTATCTTGTTAAAGTGACCTATGTTAACAAATGTCTTTTCTGGTGAATCAGCTCACTTTTTATCCTATATTAATAGTCCAACTTTGCTGTTAATTTACTAATGGGCAGGAGAATGGCTGGATAACATGCACAGGCTACCTGAAATTAAAAAAAAAAAAAAGAAAATTGGACTGGAGGACTTGAAAATCCCAGAATGATAACAAGACAGAACAATAGGTCTTGTATTCCTGCATCTTAGATCACCACACCTTATTTCTTTCTGGTACTTATTCCAAATCCTTCACTGAGAAGATCTGGGAAGGAGCCACCTGGGAAGGCACTAGTGCAAAGGGGGTTGCTTGACCTTAGGACATGGAAAGTTTAATTCTGAAACATCACAGTGTATCAAGTTCTTTAAAACATGAGGCCAAATTTGCCTTCCTGTGGAATGAAAAGGTACTGTGGAGGCACTGTGCATACAGTGTTGTAGATCACGTAACACGTCCTAAGTTTATTTTAGAAATACCACTTTGGCACATATTCCCCAGAGGCACAAGAGGTACAGAGTCCATTAAACCCCAGCTGCATTGGGGGCTTCTCCTGCAACAAGCTCTCCCCTCTGTCACTCCCTGCAACTACAAGGGCTCTGCGTGCAAGGCACAATCTGACTGCCAAATGCAAAATACCCTGTTTGTGGGGTCCCCATGGGCACTTACATGCCTGCCTGCTGGACTACAGATTCCTCATGTCCCCAGATCCTTTTGCTTTTTGGCACATCTGAAAGCCATTCCTTTGTACTATTCTTCCTTTTCCAAAGGAAATAAACCGGTTGCTGTGTCGGCATCTTGGCCAGGAATCAAAGAGAACAAGCTACTCGTCAGACAACTCTCGAGGCATAGGTAATTAGGATGGGGATGATATTTCAGCAAAAGTAACTCTTTGTGGCACTGATATTCAGCAAGAGTAACCTTTTGCGGCACTAAGGAAAAACATCTTAAAATTTTAGTGTAATTTTGAAAAAAAAATGCTATCAATAAAATTTACAATTTTATTTCTATGGCACAGGTTGACCAACACAGCAGCTACTTTCTCCATACTGTGCTTTCCAGTTCAGGCAGGAACAAGGGTATTTTATTAGCTACGTATTCTTAATTGTCTCATATATTTACAACATCTGCACTGAGTAAACAGAGAGAATAAACCATGTTCCCTTTACTCTCTCCCCTTTACTGATTCTCCTGCTGGATTTGAACCCGGCTGCCGGCTGCCATCTGCTGCTGGAGTCCTGGAGACCATGGACCTTTTTGAACATGCAGTTAACAATTTTACTGCTAGCATTGGCCATGCAGTTTCTCTAGCAGCAGCTTCGTGCTGTTTTCTACAGCATTGTACTTGGCTGCTGTTCTTTCTGCACACTGGGTATTTTTTTTTAAACCTTTGCATAGGTACTGGCTAGAAATTGTCATTATTCTATTGTTTTTTTCAGTGTCACAGAAAACTTTCAACACCATAGATATATTGCCTTTAATGGGGACCCAAAGGCACAGCGCTCACTTAAGTGATTTTTATATTGGTATGTTGCTGGGGTATGTCTGAAAAAGAGCTTTCTGTATCTGATAAATACAGGTACAACATTAACTTCTTGAGGCCTCTTGTGATACTTTTTAATCCTCCTCCTATGTTTAGCTACTTTTGTAGTAGCTACCCATGGCATGCTCATTTTACCACATTACAGGAGGGTCTCAAAACAGATCGACAATGGTTAATATCTTGTGCAAGAAGTAGAGGATACAGCTATTTAAAACACACCAGAAATACTTAATATTCTCTGCAGGAAAAAGAGGGTATAGCTGTATCCTGAAGCCTGGAATGGAACTGACTCTATACATTGTCTCACTTGTTTTTTGACAGTAATGTTTTTTGTAATGCCTTTCTGATGAATATATCCTGTCCTATAGTCATTCCTGTGGATTTTACCTAAGCACTGAACAGTTTCCCATGGTTCAGAAGTAAATGTCGGTTTTGCACGTTTGCATACTTATCTATTGCTATGCAGATTTTCTCCAGGATTTCAAAACATTTCTCGCCAGCAGAACACTCCTACATGGCTAAATCTGAATCATTCCTCTTTTTTTTTTTTTTTTTGTTTGTTGTGTTGTTAGTTGCTCATACTGAGTTCCTAGGTCTTGTCTCAGAGAACACTGTGTCCCTTGGGACAAGGACTGTCTCATCCTGCGTTCTCACACAGTAATCTCAGTAATGAATCTTCAAGGTGCAACTGGGTGCAATGACAAGAGAGGAACAAGGACAAATAGCTATCATTACCACCCAAAGAGAAGTGGGGCTTTCATTACATGGGCATGTCACACCTGATACGAGCATGACATCCATTTTCCTCACAGTCATTGTATTTGGATGAGCCCTGAGACTAATACTGTATGTCAAATTCCTTTTTTATTCACAGATTACCTCAGGGAAGACCTCCTTGGAGAACAAGGTGTTTCAGAAAATTCAGTAGAACTGAGTTTTCTGTGGGTTATGATAGAACAATACATGAAGTGAAGACTCAGTTGTCCATACACCATACAAAAGGTGTGTCTATTGCAAACTTAATAGGCTTTTCCTAGCAAATCTGTCAAGTACTTATTGATTCTCAAAGGCTTTTATTTTCTAGCATTAAACTTCCCAACTTTCTCTTAAGTTCATTTCTTCTCGTCTACTTCCCCGTCAATGTAAACGAAAATCACAAGCATGCTTCCATCAATGCTCTCTTGCACTGAGCAGATGGCCTTTCTCGGCATCTCCTGGGGGTCTCTGCCTCCAAGGCTGCTCATTGCTTTTATTGGTCTCTTCCCAGCTTTCTTAAAATGAGGTGCTGGAAATGGCTGAGTGCTCAGCAGGGTCCTTCCCGAGGCTGTGTAATGGGGAAGGATTACTTCAATGTGTACCAAATTTGCAACTCTGAGCTGGCTCTCTAACTCTCAGTTCTTGGTCTCTCTCTCCGCAATAACATGACATCTCACTAGAGAAAATTTGTTGGATTCTCAGTGTCTTCCACTTTAGCCATGACAGCAACCACAAACTCCCGTTTATAATTACAGAGCTATAGTTCCTCTCATTTTCACCTCATAAGCCCTCTTTGGCAAACACAGCACTTTCTTATTGCGAATGTGTATTTTTAGCTTCTTCTGTGTGACGACAGTCCATGAGCCACAGCCTAAGGACATCAGATACAGAAATACTCGGATTCCATGAAGACGATGTGGGGACTACTCATTATACCTTTGCAAATCCTTGGTCTTAGCTCTCAGAGGTAAATCAGCCCCAAACACAGGAATGTAAAATGCATGGGGTAATGAACAGACACTTAAAAAGCTTCATTTCCATTTTCAAGTTCAAGGTCAATCTTCAATAATATGCAAATAAAATGAGAGTACAAAAAAAGCTCCTGTTAGTCTAGTTTGAATTTAGATGGATTCTTCACTATTTCCAAATAAAACTAAGCCTGCTTTTTCTAACACCCTTTCTGTGTACAAATTATATAGCTCATTCTTTTCATAAGGCGTATAAAACAGATTTCAGTTCAAACATCAAAACAGTTTACATTTGGGTGTCAGAATTAAAACCACAAAGAAAAGGGTCACAAAAAACCATGCTTGAACCATGCAGAACAGAAGTACACACTAAATACATTACAGTGTAGACACAGAGAGGCATGCATTTATGAATATATGTGTATGAAGATACTGGGAAGATAAAAGGTGTTTTCTGTTTTGTTTGCGATCTCAGTCATTTAGCTAACAAGAAAGTATGTTTAACCCAGTACTCACATACTGCTTACACAATAATTACACTCCCATATTTTGTCGGTACAAGATCATTTCAGTCACTCAATAAAATTGTGTGTCTTCCAGTCAATGTCTTAAAGTAATGGTGAAATGATGAAATGCATAAAGGAAGCAAAAGGGACAAGGAATACAGAAAGATACAATTCCACTGAGTCTTTGAGTAGATGAATTTGCCTAATGATGTCTATTGCTAACCATAAATTCTCTCTCTTCTTTATCCAATGACTGCTTTTTTTCGTGTGTGGTTCCATTTCTCATGTAGTGGAAGAAAATGTATGTTGTGTGTATGTGCACACTAGAGAAAAATCCTATCTATACATTGTACTGGAATTATGAAAACATGACCAAGTAAGTTTGTTTCTGCTTTAAGCTTGAACTCAGGTAAATCTTAAAAACTCACCAGATGTTGGCAAATCATTCCAGCAGAAAGCATGTTGTTTCAGTGTAGCTGTAGAAATCCTCGTGTGCAGCCAAGGGATGTCAAACAAATTAAGCGGCATATCTTTTGAAGGAAAATGAAATGTCAAAAGTCCTGTCATATAAGAAGATAGAGATGTCCACAGATCCTTTATTTAAAAGTGTATGTCTTCTAACATGGCTATTTTATTTTCTATATTTGAGCTGTTTGTATTTGTAAGATGCTACTCGAGGAACAGATCCTGGAAAGGCCACCTGGAGTGTAGATGTCCAGATGATTCTTTGAGCTTGCTTTTTCCACTAAAACTAACACAGTAATCTATTTTTAGGACTTTAAATTGTTTTAAATAGTATAGACTAGATTCTGTCACGCTTTATTATACAGAGTGGTATATTATTTTATAAACAAATTGGTTGTTTCTACTGGTGGTTGTCACTAGTAGAAGGAAAGTAACAAAAACAACTATACTCCATGAACAGACCCTAGAAAGGCCACCTGGAGTGAAGATGTCCAGATGAGTGCTAACATGCAGCTAAGGCTGTTTCTTACACTGATGTGCTATGCAGCATTGCAGGCTTGCTGCTGTTGTGAGACCCAAGCCATCAGATGCATCTGGTCAGCACATCATTATGAAATAGTTTCTTAGCAAGTAAATAATCTCATTGCCAGGACTCCTTTGTTGTTGTACCTACTCACCCTAACGTGGTATCCAGACAAGGCAACTATCTGCGGAACAGCTTCTTACACACTGAACCTTCCCTTTTGTCTTCCTTCAGAATTGTCTCTGCCCTTTCACACACCAGCACCATTAATTGCTTTCTGTAGCTTTCATGTATCATATGGGTTTATACTGCACTCTCTCTGCCCAAAAATGCTTTAAAAAAGAAGTGGATTACAAGTCTGGCACAGATCTGAAAAGGTTCAACTTCTGCTCTCCACAAACAGTACAGAATCATGTACACATGCTTTCAATTAGGTCAGTACACAGCCACCAACAATATCTACCCATCTCTAAATTAATATTACTACAGTCACTGTTTATTGTTGGAGTGAATCAAGTTTCTTCCTGTCCTTTAACATTGCCAGTAAGTTGGCAGGAAGCCACAAGTTGGAAGGACAAACGCAGACTGCCATTGTCTTACCTGTACAACACTATTTTGAAAAATTTTCAGTCCTGTGCAGATGAGCAGCACATGATCATTTACCAGATAACATATTGACCTATAGAAAGCTTAGCATAAGTTCTTTGGCCCTTTTTAGGACATTTAAAAATAAATATTTCTTATACGTACGCTATTGTATGCAAAACTCTCCCACTGATTGGCTTTCAGTTTGCCTTTGTGTCGGAATAACTAATAAATTAATTACTGATCTTTACTACACTGAACATTCATATTCCTTTTAGCTGAATATTTCTGATAAACACAGAGTCCTATGATACAGGATGCTTACAATGCAATTAAATAAGTTCTGCACAACAAATCAACTATATCTGATCAAATAAAGTTAAGTTTTGGAGCTATGATTGGAATATGTTTTTAAGAATTATGGTTATTTTCCTATAATGTTAATGATCCCATTTTTCCAAGTCAGTCTGAGCCTCAATATAATTAAAGGGGCATATATAAAATAATCAAGTAGCCAGAAACCCACCTGTCAGCTAAGACAAGGACCTTCAAGTAAGGTTGATCAGTTACTGGTTTTAAGACCTAAATTCTGACAATGCAGAAAGTAAATTAAAACTAAATAATTAAAAGATTAATATATAAAAAGTTTGCTCTATGACTTAACTATATATAACAAATATATATATCTTTTAAAGAGATTTAGTGCAAGCCACCTATGTGTCTCTTTCTGAGATCTGAGGTTGGTTTGAGTGCTTTAAATGAAAGTTGTGGGATTGAATGTACACACTTGAAACTCCTTATGACTAAAAAAAGCATATTCCCTTGCTTGTTTTCTGTTTTAAATTGTAATGAGCTCTACCTCTCATCATCCAGCCTTGTGCTAATAGCAATGCAGAACAGGGCAGACACAAGGAGATAACATAGGACTTAGTAAAAACCGAATGGCATGAACTTTGGCATATGTCTATGCAGTGCTACTGCTTTAGGCAAATGATACCTAAATGTTCTAAAGTGTCTGCAGCTGGTTTGTACAAGACACGATTCTGAAGGCACTCAGCAGCAGCTGCCTGCTGCATTCAACATGGAATCTGGAGATCTTCATATCTTCACAGACTGACGACATTTAAAGTGCAGTGAAGCATTGTTAGGTCCATCCTCACCTATATTTTCCTTCATCAATTGACACAGTTCTTTGTTTTCCTTCTGTCACTTTGTCTGATGCTTTTTGTAACATTAATGGTGACTTCTTTTGTGGACATTTTCCGGGTGTCCCATTTACTCTGTGAAAGTTTTAAACAGTAAAGTGAGTCCCACAATGACATAACAAAGAGTCATCGATGATTACCATGTAATTTACAAAAAAAAAGTTAAATTTAATAAACAGAATGCCTCCAGCATTCTTCACACAGTACTGTGATGTGGAGCAACTTTCCCATTCAGCATGGACACAAGCTTTTATAACTACTATAAAACCTGTGAGAGACACACAGGTACACAGCCAGGATAGGTGAAGTTTGGGCTATGGTCTAACCCCAAAGCCTTTGGTGTTCATACATATTATTACACTGGACGATCCTTACACAACGTATACAACACATGGAGGGGGGTGTGTGTGTGTGCATGTGAGGATCTGATCCAAAGCCTACTCAAGTTATTGAAAAGACTCCCATTGACTTTTCAGGCTTCACATCCAGTCTTGAATGAACCAGAGTTGATGCAGTGCCCATAATTTAAGCAAAAGAGCAATTAAGGAAAAATCCATTCCTTTTTTAGATAATTAACCTAAACAGTGCATAATACATGCCACAGCTGGACTGAGCTTGAAAAAATAAGCTTCTTTTTTTTTTTTTCTGTAATAAGTGTGTGTTACTCTGCCAAATAAAACATCATTTTTGTAGCCATTCAGGCATGAGGCTGTGTCAGAGGCTCAGTCATGCCATTTTCTCTTATCCCAAGGCATTAAATACGGTTTGTTTGACTGCACTGAGGAAGATTGTCACAAAAATAAGTTTGACCTGGCTGAAGCTAGTGCTGAGCATCAGGGAACATAATTATATTCTTACCTCTGCTGTCCTGAAGCCATTCTGTCTCTGCGTCATAGCTCCTGTGCTATGGACCATGGGGTTTGCATACTGAGGACCACAGTTATTCCTCTTCTCAGCATTCAGCGTTCCAGCTGTGGCTGATGCTGTAGTTACGCCTATCTGAGCTGATTTCCCATCCTCCAGACCTAGTAGGGACACATGAAATTGTGCCATTAATACTGAGGAACAGTTTAAAACTGGTTCTGGCTTCCCTCTATTCCACCACGTTTTTGTGATAGTGCAAATGGTGGAAGGTGTGGTACAGTACTGCACTGAAAGTGCTCTATTGCCTTTCCCCACCTTTATCCTCATGCTTTCCATTGTCTGGCCTTTCTCCTATAGTCCTGTAGTCCACTGGCCTGTGGAACACTGGCTCAGAAAACATGGAAAAGCAGCCGAGTGCAGCGTATCTGTAGCCTTTTGGTCAGCTGCACATCTCCATTGGCTTCTCGATACACACAGCTGCTTGCATGACTGGGGTTTTAACTAAGGACCAAGAAAGGCTCCTCTGAAATGTTTCAATTCTGGGAAATTAAGAGTTAGATGTGAGCAGGACAGATGAGACTGGTATGGATGGAAAGGTTGCTCTATTTATGGCTTTGAACTTCTTTTTTTTCATCAAAATTTGAGGAAATAAATTAAGGACAAATACATTTCTTACTGTTTCAACTGTCAGTAATCAAATAAGTTATTAACTTGCCTTCTGCTCTAGCTTTGTGGATAAGGCATGTGTTGCACAATATGACATTGGCCAGCCTGTAAGAATTTTAACATCTTACTGCATTAACAAAAATCGGTTGTGATTTATGGTGAATGTTGAACATCTAGTTGCAACGCTGGGTCTAAAATCCAAATACAGAGAGTCAGTGGGATACATGACCATGGCTCTCAATTTTATTTTTGACAAAGCTCAATTATGTTTACACAGAGGAAAAAAAAAGCAGATTTGCTAACTGGCAATGCAGGTATCAAAACCTGAAGAAGCAGCAAGGAGACACAGATATTAAGTGAAAAATAAATATGAGGAAAACCAAAGGCAATTCATTGCTACTTGAAGTGTGCATTGTGCCATCAAAACCTTCTGCCATGAATCAGGTGGGAATTCAAGCACAGTATTAAGGATATTAAAAAGGAAGCAAGGTCCTGAATTCTTTCCCAGAAATCTGTAAGAAAAGCTGCTTTGTCAGTAGAAAGCAATATCTGTAGCAGCTACCAAAGGGAATAACTGAAATCAGTAAAGCTTCAACCAATATTCTAAGTCTTGATACTAAAGAAATCTAAAGTTGTGTAGGATTTTAGAAGTCTAAATACAAACTAGTCACTGCATTTCCCTGAGCAGTTGGAACATGGTATTAGAGTTTTCTAAGGGCAGTTTAACTCATAGTGGTGATAACTAGTAAAGTCATCTACTTTTAGAAAAAAAAAAAAAGAGTTGAAACTTAAAAGTATTACATTATAGCTTATTTAAAAAAACCCAAAACTTCAGTCTTTGGAGGCTGCCCTTTCTGCTAGACAGAAAAACCAATGTTGTTCTCCCATCTAAATCTACAGGCAACTTATCGTAAACAAGAGTAAACCTCACCTCTTCTGCCTCTCCCAAAAACCCACAGCTCCTTGTGGTTTAGTTTTTCTCTCTTCCTACCATTCCATAGTGCCAGATGAGAGGCAGAAAAAAGACTTGGTGCAGAACAGTAAGTAGCATAGATGGATACCATAGACAAAATCAGTCGCCAGGAAGGGAGATGGAGAGGCAGTTAACCATATGTGAGCCAGAGCTATGAGCCAAATCTCTAAGCCAGGAGTCAGGCTGTAGCCTACTGCTTCACCTTGTTCAAAGCAGAGCTTCGAACAGACGAAATGCCCTAGGCATTACATGCCAATTCCATCAACTGAGTCTTAGACATTACAAACATACATGAATTATGAATTTTTCCTTCTTGGGCGTCATCCTAATAAATTACTCTCCACCATGTGTCCCTTTGGCCATCTGGCCTCTTACTAAATTGTCTGGTGAAA
This sequence comes from Baryphthengus martii, assembly GCA_013396935.1. NCBI lineage: Eukaryota > Metazoa > Chordata > Aves > Coraciiformes > Momotidae > Baryphthengus > Baryphthengus martii. Next base: position 14,536 of record VWZK01009197.1, on the reverse strand, counting down.
CATCTGTCAGCTGAAAAGCCACAATTATACATTTACCAGATTGTGTTGCATTTTTTGGTCTCACATAGAAGATTTTTTCTTACATCAATCCATTTCTGGAGGCTGATGGAAAGTCTCAATCCTGAAAATGGTATATCTGGTTCAATTTTTGTCCTCTGTGAGTTTGCAGCCCCATTGTCCTTGTTGCATCCTTCATTGCAGGGGTGAGATATTTTTGCAATACTCCTCAGACAGAACCAGGTATCGGTATCTGAGCTTTCCGCTGTCACTCTATTATATTTTTATATGGGTGATCTAGTGGTTGCCAATACTAGTGCAATAAGCAGCGCAAAAAGCTTTTTTAAATTTTATTGTGAAATATGTTTGCTCTTCTGAAGTTAAGAAACTACTTTAGAATTCTTTTTCCCTGACAAATAGATAATTTAGAGAGTAGGCAACAATTTCAAGACTTCAGTGACTTGCTTTTTATGTATTATCACTGAGTAGAAATTATAGTGAGAATGCCTAAGGAGTGGAAGTAAAAGCCTGAGATTTCTTGGCAATTCACAAAGTGATGCCTATTTTATAGATTAGATACATAACATTAGATGCTGACTGCAAAATGGAGATGATGTTAAAAAAAGGATTAGGAACACCTGGTTGCTTTTAAATTCGCAAATATTTTTGCATATACCAACAGGGTTTGCCACAGTATCCAAAAATAGAGGAGTTCACCTTCTTCTGTACAATCTTGAATTTGCAAGCTAGCAGGATGGAAATATTCATGATCTTGCCTCAGCATCTGTAAGCAAGCTAACTGTTGAGATATTTATATTTATTATCCTCACAACATGGTTTCAGTAAATAACCTCCTTAGTCTTTCACTGTAGAGCTTTCGGAGAAATTTAAACAAATGTTCAGTAATGTTGTTTTCATTCTCACGTTCTCTGTCAGAACAAAAGTCTGTGGGCTTCCGGAGGCCAGAGAAAACAGATCCCATCACAATACTCTGTCAAATACATATATTTTATTTTCAAATGAACTGGCAAGCCTAGAATACTCTTATGGCACCATTCCCAAAACCTGAGTTTCTGGGTGATTATCAAAGCCCCACGAATGTGATGGTGACCTTTCCCTCAGGAATGGTTCATCAGGATCTGGGGGTCTGCCAGGCTGACCCCATTATGGGGAGGAATGGATGACAAATGCCACGAATTTCATTGCATATAACCAGGTTTATTTATAAAGAACATAGAAGAGTTTTCTCTCAATGGATGCAGAGAGAATACACAAGCAGTAGCCCTGTTGCTCACAAATCTAAGTCAATCTTCCCAGCATGAAATATGCTTAAAAGAATTTGTCCTCCCATGGCAATGCTTACTGTCATCTTTTCACTAGCTTGCTGGGCTGCACAGGTGAGCTAACTCTTGCCTTTCTTACAGGCCAATAGAAATCCCTTAGGCTGCAGTCTGACAAAGACTTTGTTCAGCAGTATTGGGGAAAAAAAAAAAGGGTTATTTTAAACTGAAATCAATCTCTAGACTTTATTCAGCACCCAATGACGCAAGCAGTTGGACTGGCACAACTTGGGAGGTAGCACCGGACTCGAAACAAGCAGCAAAGAGCAGCCTTGGTTGGTGCGCTATTCAGTAAAACAAACCCAAACCAAATCCCACTCATCCAGCTACGCTCATTCCTCTCACCGAGCTGCCTTGCTGAGCTCTTGAAATCCTTTGGAGGTATATTCACACTGCTTCCAATTACCTCTGTGTCCAGGGACATGCATTTGTTTCATCCATTTCGCCTGCACTCACCAAAGGTTCCCGTCCTGTTACAGCAAAAGCAGTGTCCCAGACTAAGATGTGATCTGACTGACTGATAAAAAGAAAAGTTTTTCTTTTCTGTTTCTTTTTGTTGGTTCCACCCCACCCTGCTAAAATGCTGGCATTAAAGTACTGCCCTTTGTTTAAACTTCCCAAAACATGAAAGTTTGGGAAAATTTAGAGATGGACAAAAATCAACTCTGGTTATTGAATTTAGAAGTGAAAACTAAAAATCAGTCCCTGAGATATCTGGGTACGTTTTACTGTTCTGAAATTAAAAAGAAGAGCATTTAAGAACAGTTTTACAATTATAACAGTATGTAATGAACAGAAAGCTACCTAAAATCAGATGCATCCCAATATAAGTATTAAGACCAGCAAGACAGGACAAATCTATGTGAAATATATATCCTACATGGAAAACAACAGGTACATTAAAGGTAATATAAACTCCTAGAAGAGGACAAAGAGAATAGAACACGACAATTGTCATTACTAACACAAAACCAAAGGCACTGGTATTTTTATGTAGCTCATATAAAGAGTATAAATAAAATTAACTCTCCAAGAACTGCTGCTACTAGTAGTTTATCCTAATGCTGAATATTCAGTCAGTCAGTAACACACCAAGTTCTTCCAGTCTTTCTGGGACAACCTCCTCCTCGCTCTACTGTAAATATAATGAAAAATTCAGTGTGTCCAATCAAACATTAAAATTAGTTTTTAGAAGGAAGACTCTGAACACATCAATGCTTCTGTGGACTTAATTCTCTAATATTGTCTTTATTTATTAACCACAGTTATTATCATTATGATTCTTTGTACTTCAGACTATTAGGTCATGTATTAACCTCAGGTTGAACATGACTATTTTGTAAGGAACAGAAGTTTTCTTCATAACAGAATTGTAGGCAGTAAAGTGTTCTGTACTGTTCAAAGGCACCTTTCAGTTTCAAAATGCCACCTGGAAATCTGATATAAATTCACTAATGCATTCAGATATATCTGTCTGATGCCCTTTTTACTCTGGTGGCTGTACCATACTTACGCCCTAACTCTGTCTCAATGTGTCCCTCTCTGCCTCACTTGTCTTCCTGGCAGGCTGCACTTCACATCTCTTACCACGTTCTACAAGACCTCTTAGTATGTTCTTTTGTCTAATCATTTTTAAATTTTGAATGAGTTTTCAGAAATTCCTGGGCAGCAGTATCCTTCAGGTATTTCGTAATTTAGGAGTTATGAATTGTAGTCTGAAAATTGCTCACAGCTTTGGAAGCTTATGTCCATTCAAAAAAACCCCCATGCTCAAATCATGTTTTCTAACTCTTACCCTGCCTTGCTCCCCCACTTTTAAATGGGGAGGAAGCCGTCCAAGAAAGCTTTTAAAAGAATAATTTTAGTAAATAGGATATTCATTACATGGAATGGATATTTTAGATGTTAGATCTGTATTTCTGATTTCTTCTGTTACAATGGCAACACCAGTGATAATAAAACCAAGGATAAACAATGCATAGATGCTGCTGGAGTTCTTCATGCAACCTGCTTACACCTGCAAATTCAAATGATCCTTTATGAGAGTATATCATAAGGAGGAGAGGAAATTTTTAATTTTACTATTTAACTCTTTCTAACCAGATTTTAGTATGGAAATAAAGATAACGAGAAGAGAGGGGGAAAGACATAATTAATTCAGATTGCAAAAGTAAAACTGGAGTAAAAAGAAAAATAGTGTCATGGATTGAAAGCTGGCACAGAGAGGAAAAAAAAATGAACAAGGAGGGACAATTTAATGCATGACAAAAGATAAATGTTTTACTTCCTCCAGTTTTTTTGCTAGACCTTATCTATGCATTAGAACGCTAATATTTTCTAACGATCAAGAACGGAAGAAGGAACCACATAGCAACATTTAAGGGTAGCCCTTCATTATCAGCATTACAGAAAACTTCTCAAACCAGATAGCATAAAGTTAGGTCTCCTTTGTTCTCTTTGCATAGACCTCATCGAAAGAACATCTTAGTAGAATCCAAGACGAATTGAAAAATTCCGTGACTAACAAAAATCAGCAGTCCTGCAATAGCTAATGCTGTCAAGAAACGTGGAAGGGGTATGAAGCCTTGCAGTACAGAGGCAAAGTTAATCTTAGCCAAAAGAATCAGACTTTTGTGGAGAAAATTATTTTGTATGTGCTTGCCACAATATTCACCTATCAGATCTTAAAGCAGCAGGTATTGGCCAGAATTGAACATGAATTCTGACCCAAAAAGGCTATATGCTGACCTAGTAACGTGGCCCCTGTGCTGTCACATGCTCTGCTATTGAATAAAAAAGCACGTTTGTTTAAAGTGGGTAGCTGTTGATTAGTGTGCTAAATTTATATATTTGGAATTGACTACAAACAAACCAGTAAGGTTTAATTTTCTGGTTCAGCAACACTCTTTTTATTTATTATGCCTTTTATCTCATGAATAATGCATATGATGCCTTTTTTTAGAAATGCCTGCATAATAAGATACTACATTGTAAAATGGACTCTGAGAAAACTCACAGTGAAGATGAATGAACAATGTTATCACAACACACAGTTGCTTCCAGAGGAAATACTTACTTGTTACCACCACTGAGTTTCTTGCTTTTAATGCTACACTGTGATAATAAGTATAGAGAGCACTGAAATACCGGTTTTCTATAACTGTTTTCCTGATACCAAACTCTCCATGGTTGGGAAAGCTATGCATCTGCAGATCTGCGTGCTGGTATGTACCTCTGCTGCAGAAACCACACATTGCATGGATCCCATAAAAAGTTAATCGAGTGGAGGTTGTGACAAAAGTCAAGTTTAAGTCATTTCCTCCAAAGCAGTAGCCCCAGGAATGAGGCCAGATGTTCAGGAAATTTTCAGTAGTTTTTTCCCTAACAAGAAAGAATTTAGAAACTTCAAGACATAGCAAAGCATGGGTTTGTACGCAAGGATGAAGGATCCAGAAGACCTGCAGAGGGAGGATCTGCTGCAGTAGGAAAATGTCATCAGAAACAATGTTTTGTATTTATTGAATCAGCAAATACAATAACAAAATAAATTTGATGCCTAGATGTTCAGAGAATCCAGTATAATTTATCTAAACTCTAATGCAGTATGAATTTTAGACAGTGAAGCAAAGCAAAACAAATGTATTTCCATCTTCTACATGTTCTGTAATGGCCACTGAAATTCTGTGTAGTCTTTGCTTTAGAGGTTCCCCCCCAGGCTGGGGAAAAGGCAGGAGGAGGAGCTCTGTCCTTCTTAAGTGAAGCCCTCCAGGGACCCGCACAGCAGGTTCCCCAAAGCTGCCTCCAGCCAGGCAGGGCTGAGCTGTGCCCACGCATGCAGCAGCCATGGGGAGGCAGGGGGAAGCTGGGTGCCTTCCTCCCTGCTTCCATAGGATGTTGATTTGAACTCAGCTTGCCTTAGAGCACGAACAGACTCTTCACTCTGCTTAGAAGTCATCTGCTTTACTTTCAGTGCTTAGGGAAGTAGGTGACAAGAGGAAATTTTCTATTTATGCACGGTGGTGAGGCTCAGATAATAGCTAATAGCAGAAGGCAAGTCAGACTCTCAGATCCTGATCTGGCCATGGTTTTGTCACATTCAGGAGCCTTATGGAACTACCTCTTCTGCAAGATCATGGCATTAAATGTCTAATTCAGTACTTAAAGAACTGTCTCACAGTGAATGTATTCAATGCTTTTAAAGACTATATGCACATCCGAGTCCTGGCAAAACTGGGAGATGAAGCACTGTATCTTGTGACAGTTTTGTCTGGCAAGTTTGCTTATTTTCCTGTTTCCTGACACTTCATTTCTGAGCATAAAAACTCCAAAGTTCTATAGATTTCTGTATTTCAAAATTTCTTTTACCATTGCTGTTTTGAAATGAGGCAAGATGCTCCTCTTTGTTAGATAAAAAAAATTTCTAGAAGATTTTAAAACTGGAATTTAACATGCATAAGCATAAATAGCTCTGAATGTCTGATGAGATTTATTACTATAATACGAAGATTTCTACTAGTGAGTATTCAAGGATTCTAGCAGGCAAGTAGAATACAAAAAAGTGCAACAATAAAGCTGCAAGCCTTGATGTTCCTTACATGGCCTAATTTCCCAGGTACAGACAAATGCTAAATCTTTGCATATTGGTACAGTTTGATTTCAAATTACGATACAGAATCATGGTACAACTGTCTTGTAAACAAACGTAACAGTTTTGCAACCACATCTGTGAAATGAAAGGTAAATGTAAAATTTATATTTATTCCAAATAAAAAAAAGCACACTGCAACACTCTTCAACAACATGCGATCATTTTAAAGCTCAAAACAAAGAATACTACACAGAAAATAGACTCCAGAAGCAGAATAAGTGGGAATTGGTCTGACCATGAAGGAAAGATAGAAAAGGTAAACTTGAAAGAATGGTAATCAGGGTGATAGGGAAGGACTCAATGACAGAAAGACAACAGAGTTTGATGGACAAAGATACAAATTTTAATAACTGGAATAGGAAAGAAGAACTGAATTTCCACTATATTCTAGAATAAGCATTGGCAGTATTTTGGAAGATATCGAAGGCTGAGGACATTTTATGTCTGAGAAAATCACAAGATGGAATGGATTAAGCAATTTACCAGTGCCACATGATGTGCCAAAAACATGTCACTTATTCCTCCAGAGTGAAAAACTAACACATAGCAAATCTCTGAAGTGCTTGTCATGATATGGCATTTTAGGATAGGCAGTGCAGGTAGCTCTTTCTCCACATGCAAAGACAGAGGCTATGGGCTCAGATTTGGGGCATCCACCTGTTCTGGTGAAGGGTCATCCATGGGCTGCAGGTGGATATCTGCTCCACTGTTAAGGTCCATGGGCTGCAGGGGGACAATCTGCCTGACCGTGGTCTTCACCATGGGCTGCAGGGTAATCTCTGCTCCGGCACCTAGAGCACCTCCTCCCCTTCTGCTTCACTGACCTTGGTGTCTGCAGAGCTATTTCACTCACCTATTCTCACTCCACTCTCTGGCTGCTGTTCTGTCACAGTTTCCTGTCCCACCCGCCTTGCATCTGAAATATGTTATCCCAGAGGCATTACCGCTGTCACTGATGGGCTTGGCCTTGGACAGCAGTAGATCTGTCTTGGAGCTGTCTGGAATTGGCTCTATTGGACACTGGGGAAGCTTCTGGCAGCTTGTCCCAGAAGCCACCCCCGTAGCCCCCCTGCTACCGAAGCCTTTCCAAGCAAACCCAATACATCATTATATCCAAGATCTGGACTAAGGTGGAATAGAGAATTACTGTAATATTTCTACAGTCCAGAAAGAGGCTGAATTTATCCACTATTACCACAATTCTGAACTGTAATAAGGTTATCTCCTGGAAATATCATGTCAGAATCACTGCTATAGCTGTTTCTTAAAGATACCAGATTTTTAACCAACCTGACAATAAAAGAACAGCAAATGGGCATAAGAGCAAAAAATGATCCTGATATACCCATATTATGCACTAGCAAAAGTGATCCCTCTTGAGCTCTTAACCTAAAATAGATTTTTTTATTAAATAATTCTCTGCAGTCCGATTTAAGAAAAAACATACACTGCACCACGTTCTTCATTTACAACCCGATGCTTGCTTATTCTTTTCTGTTAAGCTTGTATCTTTACATATACCTGGTAAATGAAAGAGCAAATGACTGCAGCTGCGGTCCCAGCTAGCACCAGTCCCTGTTGTTATGGCAACTGGTGTTCACACAGCCCTGCTCTGTGGCTGCGGCTGCTTCCAGTCCTCCTACTGTAACAGATGGAAAAGCAATTCTCAAAAACTTATCTGTGAAAGGTTAACTCTGAAACTCCAGGTTCTGCATACTGAGTCTTGACCAGAGTCTAGCTGCAAAGATGAATCTGACCTATAAAACTTTCCACGGTTGTCGGCGATTAGAAAATAGAGCGGCAGCATAAGCCAGTCATTTAACCCAGAGAAAAAAGCAATAATTATTCATAAATGCACAACTATATTAAAGGTAACTATGCAAGATAAACTATTAATCAGTCAGATTGCTAGACAGTGATGAAATTTCTCCTGTATTCCTCTGATTTTCTTTATTTATTTTCCAAAGGACTCGCTTCTACTCCCATTTCATAGCTACTTTGCAAATGTCTTGACTAGCAGATCTCACTCCTGGCAGACCACCGACTGCAGACACATCTGCTGACGCCATGAACGAGTTTTTCTCCCAAGTGCATCGAGTGAGTCTGTGTGAAATGTGGATAATGTTTTTCTTTAAGGTGCCTCAGAAAAAAAGATTTGACTACAGAAACAGTGCAAAGTCCAAAGAGTAAAAATGAACTGACTTTGTTTTTAAAGTCTTAGCCTATGCTGTAAGTCAAGTAATGATAAAAAATAAATATTTTATTAATTGAGGAACTCAACAAGTGAGTCCTGAAGCAATCAATATGCAGCTTTTCAGTTCTGATACCAGAGAATTATTTTTCACTCGGTTGCTTCGTCATTTAAAAATTATTTCTTTTTATTTATATTTCAGTAACAATATCCAGCCAAGACTGTGGCCTTACTGTGCTGGTCGCTGTTGAAAAACCTTAAGGAGAGATCCTGTCCCAAGGCATTTGCAGCCTGTGAGATAAATTGTGATTGTATGAGATAAATTGTGATTGTAAGGTCTCTCTGACCACAAGGCAATGTGCTGCTTCGTCCACTCTGAGGCACAAGTATAACAAAGAAAAAAATCATTGAATAGAGCAGCCAACTTAGTCACTGAAAAATGGAAAAAAACAGAAATAAGATGTATTAAAGCCTGCTTTAAAACAAACCAAAAAATGTGTTACAGTTGCTACTGAACAGGTAGGTGTATAAAGCACTTTTACAGTACTAGTTTCTGGTAGGAAGCTGTGAATCTTGAGTTACTAGCCTACATATACACACACATATATATACATATCAATGAGTTACCCTGATGTAACACAGCTATGCAAAGGTGTTCCAAGATACCTGACAGTTTTTGTGCAGTTTTTGCTAATTCAATGTTTTCTCTGTGGTTTGCTCGTAACCCATGGTGACTGTCCTGGGGACTTGCCTGCTCCTGCAGGTTCTTACTTCCCCAGAGAGTCATTACTTGTGCTAACGCTTCCACTTAGCTGAATCAGACCGTCTAAAGAGAAGGCAATTTGTGCAAAGGGTTGCAAGGATCAAGGAACAGTTACTAAGCAGAAATGTAGTCTATTATTTTTTCCAGCTATACGCTATGCAGTAGCTGAATCCTGTGAAAAGTTCTTTGCTCACATAGCAATGGATGTTCTTAAGAGAAACTGTTCTATTGCAAGGGTTCACCGTGAGCCTCCTTTATTCCTCCCTCATGGGACCTACTTGCCACTTGTCCACTTACCTTCTAGAAGATGTCTTTCAATTTCACCACCTGCAGTGCTTCATAGCATTATTTATTACTTTTCTACCCCTCTTCATCCACAACAATTTACCCTGTTCATCATTGCCAAAGTCTCAGCACTGTGCTACATACAATAAGCTGCTACCACCTACATTTGTGGCTGTTAGTGACTTGTTGTGAGCCTAGGAAAAGTCTGTCTTATTTTATATATAACAATTGGTACCGTCCTATATGTCTTCTTGTAAAAAAAAAAAAAAAAACAACAGGGAAACTGCAATACACTTTATTAAAATGGATGTGAAAAATGAAGTAGGAGAGTGAACAAATCTTCTAAGAAAGGATCAGTTGAAATAGGAAGAAAGGAAAAGTAAAGAGAAAATTAAAGAACCTCATGACTTCCTTTTTAATTTAATAATGTTTTAGCTTTCAAAATGCTTTAGTAAAGATAGAAGCACTTGCCTACACAAATACATATAGTTCCAATGAGAACAGACACAGAAAATTAAATATGCTGGATGACAAAAAGAGAATGATATAATGAAATTCTGGGGTGGGATGAGATTACTAAAATTAATATATGCTAGCTACTAATTTGTTCCTCACTGATACACTGCTGATCTTGTATACCATACATTCTTTCATCCCTGAGCAATTTATCCCTCTTTCCATTTTGATGTCCAATGTCTGATGTTGCTTTTTCCGCTTAATTGAAATGTGCTGACAATCACAGCCACCTTTCACTGCTTTTGGCTTTTTCCTGAAATTTTTCCTGCATCCTGCCTCTGCTTTTCTCTCTTCACAGATTTTCACCAATTTATTCCAAGCAAAAAAATGACAAAAAACCAACTTCACCTTCTTCTTCCCAGTCTCCTTTGACTGGTCCCCTCTTCCTTGGCTGCCTCCTCCCTTTCTGTGTCCCAGTTACAGAAGTTTCCTACTTCCACTTACGCCAATGTCATGTCCCATCTCTTCATCTCCCCTATCCAGCTCTTATTCCCTCCCTTACTCTTTCCTTTTGTCTGTCACTTTTAGGTAGTTTTCAGTTCTCACAATAAAGGCATGCTTTCCTCTGCATGCCTTAAACCCATACTTGATCTCATTTGCCCCTCCAATTGCTGCTTCCTCTCGCTTTCATCTGTAAATACACTGAAGGTGCTGTTTCTAGTCCCTGGGGTACCTCTCCTTAGTCCTTTCCTACCTCAAGCCTTACCCTACAACAGCTCTCAATGAAGTACTTTGTGACTTTCAAGGCACTAGTTGGGACCAGTGTGCATTCGTCAGGTTCCTTGAGCTGCTGTCACCATGGCTCTGCGGAAGGGTGAATCTCACCCGTTCTGAAGTCCTAGTCTGTCATCTTCTCATTCTTTTCCTCTCTAATCTCTTCTGCAAGGTTTTCTTGCAAAGAGTTTCACTTACCCTAATCATTCTCTATTAGACTTGAGTGTTATCCTTTCCTCCTTATCTCTTGTATTCTCATCTGTAAACACAAATTAAACTATCGCCTGTTTCTAGAAAGAATACTTGCTGATCTACCTCTTTATCACCTCCTGCTCAGCATCAAATCTTGGGACTATCTGGCTCCTGTATATGTCTAGGCACTAACTCAAAGTAAACATGGCTAAGATAATGCTAAGTGTCAGTACAGAAGTAACACTCCCTGTGTTTAGTCTTCATTGCTGGAGACAAGACTGTCACCTGTCATTCAAGCTTATTGGACGGTATTGAATTGAACTTCCTTAAATTCCTTCTATGATCTTGTTTAATACAGCATTTTCTATACCAGCTCACCTTCAAATTCTCATCATTTCACATATCATTACTACAGTTTTTCTTTAGAAGCACACCACAGACCCTTTTATGTCTTTTCTTCTCCCTCCCTGTCATATTTCAGTCAGCACAGAGTCATCATGCCCCTATTCCAGGTGGCCTGTGATGCCCAGCTTTCCGAATTTTCGCTCCTGCACTTTCACTTCTTCCTAGTGTTTTGTAGCTCACTATAAAAGTCTGCAAAGCTACTTCTTTCCCTCTGAAGCTGCCTATAGGCATTTACTGTTCTATATGCAAATTATAATCTATTTGGGGCAGTGACCATTTTTATGTTGCGTTTATACAACATCTAGTACAATGAATTTCTGGACCTAGACTGAGATTTCTGGATATTGCTGCAATACATAATAATTCTGAAAACATTTTAAATGCCACATTAGATCAGATCTCATTCCTTTTCCCATCTCTGTACCTGCTGTAGTACCTCAGATGCACAACTAAGAATCTATCACATTGACAAGAACTCAAACCTGTAGATCTGCTCCTGTGCAGCCCACCCTCTATTCAGTTTTCTTTTCTGTATCATCCTAATTTGAGGCAGTGTGAAAGAAGGATGATGTATCACTACATCTTCCCTTACTTTAAATCTATTTCTTAAATTACCTGTTTTAAAACAAAACAAAACCAAAACACCTCATGATTTCACATCAAGAGCCTCAAAGATCAAGTCGTCTTCCCTTCCGCTAAGGTTATTACATAGTTCATGGCATTTCTGTTCCCTCTCTCATAACCAAGCACCACCACGAGAAGGTCTCCGGATACTGAACAAGCCCTTTTAGAGAAAAACCCAGGGCGCGGCTGGTCTCATCGAGGCGGTGAACGGCAAATGCCCTGAGCTACTGGTGCTGCTGGGGCGAGCCCACGGCATTTTTAAGCACCCACTTTGGCGCCTACATTTCTTGGTGCAGGTAGAAAAACACAGGCTCCGAAAAGCAGGTAACGCGGGTAGACAGATGGAGGTGCACACCTCTACACACTACATAGCTGTAGGTGCGTGACAGTCTGTCCTCGTCCCCCCGCCGGGCGACCCCCCTGTGCCCACCCGCGGCAGGGCCCCACTNCGAGTCTGGCTGTCCCCTCCCCTTTTTCTCCCGTTACCCCCTTCCTTCGCCTCCTGCTTTTCTCTCTCTCCATCTACCGTCTCCCAGCCCGCCATCGGTGTGTGCCCATCCCCTGCTCTCAGGAGCGAGAGCTGGCTGTAGAGTGCCCCAGGAGAGGGGCATCGCTGCCTGCCTGCGGCGCGGGTGCTGCCCAGTAGAGCCCCTCTGGCTGCCCGCCGGCGGGAGGACGGGGCCGGCCGGGAGCAGACACACACCTGGGGCTGGCAGGAGTTCCCTCGTCCCTACTTTAGGGATTTGTACACGGAGGCTTTATACGTATAGGCCAGCAACACGTGCCAGTCTGCCACAGCTCGCATTGCGTAGCAGTCCTCCTGGCCTGGTTTTGTCCCCAGTTTATGGGCCTTACACCCCATTTCATAAGTACACCCACCTCTTCCTTGATTTAGCTGGGAGAGCCTTGCTTCCGTCTTTGGTGTTAGCTGATTTGCTGCTGTATAATTGGGAACTGAGGATGCAATATTGTCTGCTCAACTCCAGAGAAGCTTCCACTCTTGCCTCTTGGATACACACTCTGGGAAACAACCAAGAATATGAGATTCCTGCAAAACAGACTCTGATTTATGCTATTGTGGGTAATCTAAGTGATAGACACAGAGATTTGACACTGTTTTGAGTCGTATTGATAGTGGTTGCAGTTTGTATTGCAATAGCTGCCTCTCAAGGCCCCTGTCAGGGCTGGAGTATGCCCCAAGAACACTAGGCACTGTGGGATCATATCATGAGAGGGAGCCTTTATCCCAAAGAAATGTTTCTCTCCTGTAATAATTCTGTAGTAGAGCAGGAGGTATAACTCTCCCCTCTAAGACAACTTACAGAGTGATAAGGAAGCCATGTGCACTGCATGCCATTATAGAATATATTTGTTGGCTACAAAGGATACACCCAGTGAAAGCTGGAGAAATTCAAGCTGTCCTGTGTTACTAGAGTTGCAAGTAGAAGCATAAACTGTGGAGCTAAAAGCTCTTGTTCCTAAAGTCTGGTAAAAGATCTTTAAGAAGATCCAAAGGCCTTAGCTTTGCATCCCCCTAGCTGACAGGGCCCGTGTTCTGGTTCCAGAGTGATTCAGGTCAGAAACTGCTTCCTGGGCTGCTGAATGACCCATTACGCTTCCCAAAACAGATGACTATTGAGATGTTTCTAAGCAGCTTCTCAGCCAAATACTGATTCACAGTGGTCTTATTTTCCTACTGAGCTCTGCTGAGATCGCTTATAACATGGGAGTGCTGCTGGTATTTATTGCCCATGTACTTGTGTTACCAAGCTCCTGGGATTAGTGGGGCAGCAGTTTGAGAGGAAGCAGATACTTTTTGTATCACTGTGGTAATGTTTCTGTGGATTAATAAGATTGTTTGTTTGTTTGTTTGTTTTTTTAATAAAAGAGCGTTCCAACAGAGATTTTCTTTCAGATTGCCCCACCAGTAGATAGTCCTCGGGGTAATGGAATATAGTGTCTGGAGCCAATAAAGAGGTCTAATACACATCCCATTTCGCAGGAATTGTGTGTGCCATAGGTGGGCATAGGGCATGGCCCAGGAACAAGTGCCAGACATGCTTAAGTCTCCAAATGAAAACCTGAGCAACTTGTCTCACACTGTAATTATGTGAAGCAACTTCCTAGACCAAAAGCACAAAACAACGTAAGTGCTGGAACAGAACCTCCACGGAATCCTTTTATAGTTTTTCATTTTATCTTAAATGTTGGAAGGGCTCTGACAGGGCACTGTCTGCTGGAACATGTACTTTCATATTGCTTCGATTTCAGTTCTACCTGTACTTGCAGAAACTTCATTTTCTGACATATGTTTTTCCTAGCACAATTTCCAGAGTCTTGAAAAGCCATTGGCAAGAGAACAACTAAAGGCTTCTTTTTCTTCTCTGTTGTTACTACCACTACTAGAGAGAAATTAGACCCTAATGTGAAGTAGGGTCTTAAATCATTTTATTGAATCGTATTCATTTTCCTTGAGCCCTTCACAGGTGCTTTCACTGCAGTTGTACTTTGCATCAGCTTTCAAATGTCCACCTTTGGCGGAACATGGAGCAAATTACTGGAGGAGAGTAATAATACAGCTATTACTGCTTTCATATTTAAGCAGCTGGTTTCATTTTTGATTGGTTTATTAAATCAGTTGGACAACAGTAAGACCTGATCATTTTCACTCTCAAATATTACGGTTTGACAAGGTTCGAATTAATTTTAAAAACCCTTCAAAAGAAAAATTTTTGCATAACTAATTGGAGTACTGGGGCCTGAGCAACAGGTCCCAAACCAGAGTTGACCTGTAGATGAACCCCACAACCCCACAGTATATAACCATAGTATTAATATATAATAAATAGATAGAATACATA
>VWZK01009196.1:96920-207736 GCA_013396935.1 Baryphthengus martii | reverse complement strand
AAAAAAAAAAAAAGAAAGAAAAAAGGAGAAAGGATAAAAGAAAAAAAAAGAAAAAAGCTAAGTGCACAAAGTAAAGTGTTTGGGCAGACTAACATTTAGTATGCAGACTAAATATGGCCGGGCAAAAGGCACAGCAAGTCCACAAACAAAAAAAAACAAAAATAAAACACTGACAGGAACTTTTAAAGCAATCAAATACTACCCCACCGGCGCAGCAATTCATTTTTCTAAAATGAAACAAGACCTTGTGTAAGGCTATTTGTCCACAGGAGGGACCGAAGGCTCAAGTTTTCATTTTAAAAAATGAACCTGTTTTGGAGATAAACAAATGCAAAAAAAAAAAAAAAAAAAAAAAGGCTTTACATACAATATTCTTCAAGGAAAATTTGCACTTGCATAACTCAAAACCTCTTGTTTCTGCAAAGCAAATGAATGTCAGGCTGAGACCCAGATCACCGGTTTCTTGTTTGTTAGTTTTTATTTTTCTGGATGAGTTACAAAAATCTCTGAATGATCATGTCAAATGGAAATGCTGACTCATCCAAAGCCACAGCTTTTGGTGCTTTCCCCCAACTCTGCCTTCAGATCCCAATAAATTTATACCTCACCAAAAAGCTGAGGGACCAGCGCAAGTTCTTTTGTTGTTCAGGCAAGCTGGTGATGCTCAAATACCGACAGACGGTCACAGCTAGACAGCAAGGCTAGACACACTCCTCTCTCCTTTCTAAGTTACCTATCAATGCAATTTTCTTTTTTTATGTTACTCCCTTTTAATTTTTCTCCACGTACTACATTCTTCAACGTTTTAAAAGTGATTGCCAAGCTTAAATGCCCCTGGATGCATGTGGCTCTCATCCCCAAATGACTTCAATTCCGATGAAACCTTTGTGTGCTAGCAGAGCGGTCACATTTTATCTTACTAATTTGAAATGGTTCCTACCAGTGCAGCGGAGTTCACGCTCCTGTTGAATTTTATTTTTAAAAAATTTTTTTTGCCCGCATGAAAAAATGAAAGAAAAAGGATGGAAAGCACAGGATTCTCCTATTTCATTTCACTCACATCAGCATTCAGTTCTCAAATAAAACCACATGGGGCAAGAGCTAAGTATTGTTTTAACAGAATGGTTGCTCTGACTTTCAGTTCATTGACATTCTTTAAACAGACTTTCCATGCACAACACGGAGCTCCGTCGTCTTGGTCTAATTAAGCCCCGAAGCCAAAGCCTCACAATGTTACACCAAGGTGCTCTTCTAGCCAGTGTGTATTAAAAGACATGACTTCATGCCATCAACCACTGTGCGTTTTGCATGCAGATTGTGAATGCTGTTCGCATGCTGCGTGCTCCCTACGAAAGCAGAGGCTTATGAAAACGACATCTGTTGCTAACGCATCAAGTTTGTGACACTGCAGTTAAAAATTTCCTCACCGGCTTCAGAGACTCATACGCTTTGCCAAGAACCACCCACACCACCGATTCAGGCCGACAGCCTGTGCAGTGCACATCCTCTTTCGGTTTGTAAGCACATTTTTGATGGCACATGAACATTAGGTAAGAGACAAAGCTCCTCCCTTCAACCAAAAGCTTGCACTGTTTACAAGTGAAGTCATCAGACGTAGGACACAATCCTCGAATCAAGCTTTTAAAAATGCAATCACACAATACATTTACCGTGACTGTATGACAAGAAGCCGTATTTCGATCACGCAAGTTTAACGTAGTAAGGCTTATGATAAACACGACACATTCACAGACACAAGAAGCGATGGAAGAGACACAGGCAAGACAGCAACGTATGCACCGAGCTCTACCTGACACAAAGAAACCCAAAGCTGTGGCTGAAGCTCTGCTCTTGGGACTGGTCTTGTTCCAAGAGCCTGACAATTTCAGGATGCAATTTCTGAAATATTCCATTTGGCTATTTTGAAGTGCATACAGCTCACGTGATACAAATAAAGGTTAAAAAATGTCCGTGGAACAGACACTACTGTTGGGAGTTATTTCAAAACATATGTACCCCTCAACTTCCTGCTCTGATGTTTTTTCTTCTAAAAAGCAGCTCAGAAATAGTAAAATGCCTTATTAGTCAAGCATCCCTGTCAGATGGCACTTATTCAGACAGGGGGAAATGAAATAAAGACAGAAGGGTTAAGTGTCTTACAAATGAGCCAACATAGAACTGGGAACAGGACCAGGAACCTGTCTCCAAAGCTGCTACTTGTTGAGACCACACACTTGTTACTGGGCTCCTTCCATTGAGGACGCGGCAGAGACAGAACGAGCGGGCGTTTATTACCCAGTGCATGTGCTCTGCTTCTACCAAGCTCTAAAGGAAAGCAACAATGCTAAGCAGAACAAAGCTGCTCCCCTTCTTCCTCAGAGAGAATCCCCAAAACTCTACCTCTGGAAGCTCTCTCAGCCTCGACGGGACAGCGGCTGTGAACAGCCGAGACAGATGTGTTGCAACGGGATGGCTCAGCTAACCGCACATTGCAGAAGAGAGGTTAAACTTAGCATTTGATTTCCGTAGATGCACTGATGCAAATCACGTCTTAATTTTACATCAGTGCTCGCTCACTTATCATTAAGCAGCACTTTCTTTACTGCATACAAATTGGGCACAGGCAGGGTAATTTACCATCCGACAAACCTGGTTTCTTTTCTCATGCTTTACATGGAAATAAAAGATTTACACTACCAAAANTTTACACAACAAAAAAAAAAAAAAAAAAATCTTCACTCCTACAAAAGGAGCTGGGAAACATGAACTTGCCAAAAGCTCGGGTTTTTGTTTTAAGTTAGTCTCCAGCAGAGCTGTTTTCATTTTTTGCTTGGAGAGTCATAAGACACCAAGTAAAAAAACAGAACTCTACTCTTCAGAAACAAGTCAGGGCAGTTTCATAACAGGCACAAATCACCTCCACTTCATGCTGGAAAAGACAGTTCTCTGCCCTTCTGGCCACACAGGTCTGCCTTGTTCCCCTGTCCCAACACTTGCAGTCAGGGCCGAATGGTCAGTCAGGTAAGAATGGTGATTCAAATCCTGAACATTCATGTTACTCAAGAGGGTTTTCACAGAATCGCTACGGTTGGAAAAGACTTTAAGATCATCAAGTCTAACCATTATCTAACCCTACCATGGCCTCTACTACACCATATCCTTAAGTACCATATTTAAACAACTTTTAAATACATCCAGGGATGGCAAGTCAACCACTTCCCTGGGCAGCTTTCCAGTCTTTGCTAACCCTTTCTGTATAGAAGTTTTTCCCTAATGGCCAACCTAAATTTCCCCTGGCTCAACTTGAGGCCATTTCCCCTCGTCCTATCAGTTGTGACTTGTGAAAAGGCACCAACATCCACCTCTCCACAACCTCCTTTCAGGCAGTTAGAGAGCAATTAATAAGGTTTCCCCTCAACCTCCTTTTCTCCAGATTAAAGAACCCCAGGTCCCCCAGCCGCTCCTCACAAGACTTTATTTCAAGATCCTTCACCAGCTTTGTTGCCCTTCTCTGGACCTGCTCCAGCACCCTGATGTCTGTCTTACACTGTGGCACCCAAAACCAAACGTAGTACTTTAGATGCGGCGTCATCAGTGCTGAGTACAGGAGTAAAATCACTTCCCTTGTCCTGCTTGGCCACACTATTCCTGACACAGGCCAGAATGCTGGTGGCCTTGTTGGCCACCTGGGCACACTGCTGGCTCATGTTCAGCTGGCTGTCCATCAAGAGCCCCAGGTCTCTTTCTGCCGAGCACCTTTCCAGCCACTCTTCCCCAAGCCTGTAGCGTTGCATGGGATTTTTTTTGGTTCTCATGGGCTGTTGTGGGTTTTGCTACTATACAAACCACAGCGCAGAAGGAAGGCATCAGGAATATGCAGGTGGGAGGTGGACAACTGACCCTGCTCCATGAAGAATTAATGCCAATGGTGAAACCGCACCTGAAGAAACCCCTCATCTCCACTGCAACTTTGTAGTTCAGACCCTAATCTCAGAAAGAAGAGTTTGCATTTCCAGCTTTAATTCAAATACAAGTCCACGTACAAGATTTCTGACAAAAGAATTTTCGCTTTCTTTTGTCATCAGTTATAAATAGAAGTGACAAAACAAGCTGTCTATTTATCCCTTTCACTGTTTGGTATTCTTCCTCAAACTTACAGTATGAGCAGTCACTTTGGATGCATTACAAGCAAAACAATCTGCTTAAAAACCAGACAAGAACCAGGAGAGCAGGGGGTACGACAGGATGAAAACATGAAACTGATTTCGAAGAGTAGAAAATATGCTCATGAGGGAGATCAGACTCTTTACATCCTAGTCCTGGAGTGTGGGGAAGACAACAGGACTGTCTGCTAAAAGCACAGAAAAATTCAACATTCAAGGTAAAGTAATTAGTATGGTAAAACGTATACAAAAGAATACACATACATACAAACACACAGACAAACACGACACTCCAACAAAAATATTTGCCAGGTATTTTCTAATATTTGCAGAAATTATTTCATAATACAGGCAGAAATATGTCTCCTGAAGTCAATATCCAAAGCCACTCTAGAATGCAACCAGCTGTGGTTCTGCACAACTTCAGCAGCAGCCAGGAGAGGCCAACTGCTTTGGAAAAGTGCCAGAAGGGATGAGCTAGAACCTGAAGTTTCAGCTGAGACAGTTTTCCTCGGCTATAATCATTTGGCTTGAAGACAGGCAGAATAGCGCTCTGAACTGTATAAATGAAAGCAAAAAGGAAGTGCATACAAAGTTGGGAGGGACCCTGCCCTAATTTCCTGCAATTTTATCGTGATGGCAAAGTGCTGCAGAGAAGTCCTCGCGTATTCATCCACAAGATTGCACTGTAGAAGCACAGAGATGCTCAAGACTAATCTAGACATGACGGCTTTTCTCTCTCTCTCTTCCAGTGTTAAACAAATGAATCCTGTCTTTGTCCTATCTCAACGCTTACTTGGAAATTATGATTCAGACACCAGCTAGCTATAGATTTAGGGATAGTGAATGAAGCCACTCTTGAGTAGACACAGACTTGTCTCATCAATTGTATATTTTAAAAATGCTTGCATGTGTGAACAATCTTGCAAGTATCTTCAGAACAGAAGAAACAAAGGCCACTAAACTACAGCACACTTGAAGAGATGCACTGTCCATTTCAAAGAGCTGCCTGCAGCGGAAACTGCTTCCACATCTATACCATGGAGACAAGGCAGAGGTTATAAATTGGCTAAATAAAACAGCCTTTGCTGATAGAACCTGCTGCGTTGTTCTGTCATCACAAACTTTGGGCACAGTTGCAGCTCAACAGGCAAGTCCATTCATTATACTGACATTACTGACAAACACATAGAAGTATCCTTGGGTAGCGAAAAAGATCCAAATGAGTCATCTCCCTCAGGCAGAAGAGGCCTAAAGTCATAATTTGACTACATTTACTGCAATTTTACTCCAATGAGATCCTTCACTAGTTGGATGCAAGCAGAAAAGCAGGCCGTCACAGACGGACATTTTTCGTATTTCTGGAAATAATCACAGCGCCGTCTTTGTTTTTCGTAACCCAATGGATCTGAGATCTGAAGGCAGCATCTTAGTAATGTGAGGATAAAGGCCAGCTGTAAAGGGGCCACTGTAAGCAACACCTATCTAACATGAGCTTAGGAAACGTGTTTAGCCCTTTCGTCAGCCACCCGACTGTCCCTGCCTCCCTTCGAAAGGGTCAAAAGCTTCAGAGAAAGTTAATCACCAAAGCTGAACTTAAACAGCCCAGTAACATATAATCTGACACTTGATCTCAGATTTTCTTCTTGGCTTTCCAGTTACACAGTTATAAAGTATAGATAAAGCTTAGTAAGAAAAAAAGACAAGTATAAAGATTAGTAGCAGAGATCAGATTGCATTTCCAAGAAGAAGGAAGGCTCAAGGCGTTGAGGTGACTCACAGACACAGAAAAAATGTCCTGACATAGTAAAAACAACAGCAGTGAAGCCTCCAGAAAAGGTAGAAACTTTTTTTCAATGAATCAATACAGCTGGAAAAAATGGGCAGGTTTTCTGATCCAAACTATACCTGAGAACGTGACTGTGTCTAAAAGCCTACTAATTTTTCTTCTAACTGTATCAGTCAGTCAAAAGAATACTCCTGCCCCTGCAAAACCTTGCTTCTCTTACAACTTAATGCTACTTAACTCGCAGAGCAAACAAGCAGTAGGGTGCACCTCTGTGAATACATAATGTTCTATACTAACTGAAAACAAAAGGAGGTCTGGATGAAAAGAACAGCTCCGTTACTAAATCAAATGCTCCAGTATTCTGAAGAATAAGAACCGAAAAGAACCAAAACGTCACAGATTCCTCCTTCTGGGGCTGGGGATGCCAGAGGAGAGGAGGGAAGTCCTGTTCTGAAAGAACTGTTTGAAAGATTCCTGGGAAGTTCAGATTTTCTCACTTCTTTTGCTAGCCAGGGACAGACTGAACTCCCATCATCACCTGCACCACGCATGTAACTGGGGCAACACAGAACTGGATTGGAGAGAAGAGAGAGAGGTCTCTGCATGTTTTATAGCGAGAGAGTCCAGTTGTTAAGTTACAAAAGTACTTCAATCTCAAATTGTAAACAGATTGAAAAAAAAAAAAAACAAAACAACTGTCTGCCTGAGAACAGTTTGCACTGTAAACCTGCATTATTGCTGCTGCAGAGGAAAATGTTTTTTAGAGGGTTATCTTATCCTCTCTCCTAATCTATGAAGAAAGACCCTTGTTAATTTAATATCTCTTTCTTCATACTACCTACATCACACAGTATCAAAACTATATTTGGATGATATCAATACATTTCTACTGAAAAGTCTAAGATACATTTGTGAAGGAAGACTTCACATTTCCGTAAAACTTGTGCTCAAAATTTCAATCTAAGGCTGAAACTGAACAAATGTGAAACAATAATCCTTCATGGCCTCATCCTCCTTCAGTCTCAAACAAATTCTCCAGGTCTTTAAAAAATGCAGAACCTACATCATTCTGCTACAGCATCAGCCACCATTCTTCTTCACCTTGCAGGTAACAGGAAATGTAGATTATATCACCACAGAGATACCGAGTAGGAAAATAACATATTTACATCTGACAGAAATACCTAGAGATCAGACCAGAACCAGGTACATCTAACAGAAATCCACACCACAGAATTTCAGATGCAACCCATAGGTCCTACAGCTTCCAGAGAAAATTCTGAACTGCCACCTACACACACTTTTGCAGACCAAGAAAGTCCCCTGAAAAGAAGAGTGAACCATGGACCTTACTTTTTTTACTGGTTATAACTAGTTTCAGGCTGCATGTAAGAGGTTAAATTTCCAGACAGCAGCTAAACATGCACCTTCACTGGTTATCCCCACTGTGTGAAATTAACACCAAGCAGGACCCGCAATATCCTCAGCTTTGAAAAATACCCACGTTGTATTAAACACCACAAAGCAACAAGAATACCCTTGTGTCAAAGGGCTTATAGCAGGGAGCGACTATACTCTCAGCAATGCTCTCTCAAACACGCTGACAAGTAGCTGCCTGGAAGTTCTACCACTCAGGAAAACCTTAACTTCAGCCTGCTGAGTTCCCTGGTCAGAATGAGTCCACAAAAATAACCTTCTACCACAATCTTCAGTAATTCTTTATCTTAGATGGCAAAGGTTTGTGCTTTTGAGGCTGAAACTTAAAGTTCAAGTCCTCCTGGCAACTACTTGTGGCACTGTAGTTAGATACATAGTTCTAACAAAAAGCAAACAAACAAACAAATCTGCACTTTCACTTCTTCAGTCATTCCTTTTCTACTCATTAGACAGCCAGGGTTCAGAAATGCTTTCTCCCACAGAAGCTTCAAGAGGATGATGCACATGCCCACTGCCATGCCACAGAATGTCATACTAATACAGTTGGGTAAAGAAGATCAAATCTACATAATAGTATCACTTAAATCCTTCATGGTTCAACACGCTTAAAAGGTTGAAAGGAAAGGATCTTTAGAAATAATACATTGAGAGGATGAGCATCACCACCGGCACTATGCCGGATAATCCATTTAGTTAATTTAGCATCTGTATAATAAGAAAATTGCAGATCTCATAAATGAAGTATCATTTAACTCAACTGTAATAAACTGGTTTAAATGCTATTCTATACCCAGCCTATGTTAGAAAGAGTTGTGTGCAAAATGACTTGAGAATGAGAAGCTATGTTTCAAGCACAGCTCTCAGATGGGACCCTAATATTCTGCGCTATAAAGCTTTTAGACTTACTCTTGTGACTTTCACCATTAATACAATTCAAAACTGAAGAGGCCACTCCCACAAATTTCATTTGCCCTAATTTTCCCCCCTGTTAATACAAGATACTAAAAAGCCTGGATTTACTGACCTCTCATATCAACACAGAGAAATTCTGACATGGAAATGCAAACCAAGGATTAGTGAGGAAAAGGAGAACTAAAGAGTGGTGCCTAATTCATTTAAGAATTTACCACAAAAGCAGTGACTTGCAGTACCCAGCCCGGCACGTACCTATCAGGTACACGGCCTGCTATCAATTAGCTTCTTGTGGTAGCCAAAATTAGCACACAGCTCTAATTAGTTTATCCAAAGTCTTTACCACCAACAACCATTTGGTCCAAAAGAGCCTGACCTGGACATGTTGTCAGCAAGGAAGGCAACCCTTCCGCACATACACACTACTTTCTTGGCAGAAGGCAACTTGAGCCATTAAGATATGATGAGAATATACTGTGACCATATTAGAAAGTGTTAACTACGCAGGCTTCAATTGCTAAAGACTCAGTATTTAACTTATTCTACACCTAAGAGGCTAATTAAATTATTAACTGTTACCCTGTCTGAAGTCAAATATTCATTATTGCTTGATATGTAGAAGATAGCTTAATTGTGTGGCAATGTATTTGCTTCAATGCCAGCAGTTTCCTCTTTGATCACGGTAGTTATAATATTGTTTGCACGTACTGCAATAGTGTGTTCTTATAAAAGACAAGTAACAAGAATTCTTGAGAAGCAACTCCAAGGAAAAAAAACAGCCCTCAACAGCACACCTATGAGTACAAATATAACATCTATAAGAGAACCAGTTAAGAAAGTGACTGTCAGCCCTCGTCACATTATGTAACAGCATGACAAAAGCGTCAGACGTATCACTGGAACACTTTCTCATTTGTGGGTGACTCGTGCATATTAATTTATAGCATGATAGAATTTAGCTATATTGCAGTCTGCTATAAACACAAACACATAACATTGTTAAGAAAAAAAATAAAATAAAAAATGACCACTTGTAGGCAACCTCAAAAAAAAAACAAACCGGAAATCAAACGAGACCAAGAGATACTGCAATGCACTGCTTCAATACCTCCTTCTCCCTATCTATATCAGAAGTTATTGGGTCCTCAGCTTAGTTAAAGGCACTGTTTAGACTAAGAGCCACCAAACCACTGAACAAACTGAACTCCTTGTGTTGTTACTTTTAGCCAATGTCTTTATTATGCAGTTGATATAGACTCACCTTAGTCCATGGATGTGCCTTAATCTGAGGGAATTTGAACTCGGTATAGTTTGGATTCATTTCTCTAATTTGCTCCCTTGTAGGCGTTCCCAGAACCTAGAAAAGGAGAGAGAAAGAAGGTTAATTGTTTAGATGTGCTTCATATTCATATAGTAATGAAGAGTGCCGTATAACCTATCACATATCGAGACAATTGAAGTCAATCTATGTAACTAGTAAGTTAACATACTGTTAAGAACAAAAACAACAAAACTTTTGCAGAAACGTTTAAGTTGGAAGGGATGTCCCTCTTCCCAGGAGCTTCTGATCAAACCCTCCTCCCTGCTCAAGCAGGTTCAGCAGAAGCAGGTTGCTGAACACCATGTCCAGCTAGGCTTTCAGCATCTCCACAGTAGGAGATTTCACAACCTCCCTGGGCAACCTGCTCCAGTCTTTGACCGCTCTCACAATAAAAAAGAAATTTGAATGCAAGAAAACATTAAGTTATATGTAGTTTACTTTTTGCTGCTACCTCTTGTTCAGTCAGCAGGCGTCACTGATAAGAGCCTGGCTGTTTCTTCTATATTCCCTCCCACCAGATATTTAGACATATTGATGAGACTCCCTCCTGAACCTTCTCCGCTTCAGGCTGAACAGTCCCAGCTCTTGCAACTTCTCCTCATGACAGATGCTCCAGTCCCTTAATCATCTTTGTGGCCCTTGCTCCAGCTTCAGTAGTTTCTTGCTGGCAATGCAGTTCATTCTCCAAGCCTCGCATCAAAAATTTAATTCTCTTCTACAGTTTTGGTTGGTTTTGTTTTGTTGGTGGTGGTTTTTCCCCCCCCACGAAATTCAAGCATCTTTCTCAAGCTTATTGATATTTCACTGGGGAAGAGAATTCACTCCAATTCGACCATTATAAAACAGTACTGCCAAATACATTCAGGGATTGCAGCTCAATGCATATGGCTGATTAAGGATCAGACCAGTAGCACAGACTGCATTTAGCTTAAAATATCAGTCAGTTACTCCTGAGGGGAGCTAGACAGGTTCATCCCTTAGTTTAAACACCTGGAACCATCTAAAATGCACACCACCCCTGGTTTACTTCTACAGATTTGTATGGCTCATTCCCAGCATCCGCACAATGGTATTTATATGTGCAAATTAGTAGTTGTATAAGAAATCACACACAATCAACACATCTCTGTACGAATGGATAGATTTTGAAAGAATTTCATAAATCCCTTCAGGGAACAAGCTGGACAATACAGCATTAGTGCTTTCTGTTTAGTTAGCACTAAGTGTAAGAGATCCGTTGCCTTCTACCTATACATAAAAACCACAAAGCATGTTCAAGGAATCCCGCTGTTTTCTGCTTGCACCCAGTTGCTGGGTATCTTTTTGCTTGGAAGAGAGAAGTGGAGAGGGCAGAAGGCAGAGGAGTCGCTCCTCTATGCTGAGCTCAGGTTCATCTTCCTACAGGAACCCTGTAGCCTCACTACTCTTGCCCCATGACATCTCTCTTGTCATATAGATCAGCCTAATTTTATCCCCTCATAAGACTGTGCTGTCACCATAAGGAAATAAATGATCTGCAACATTAGGTTAGCACTCCACCTTACTGACTGAAAAATACTTGGTTACGTGTTCTGGTATCCCTGATAGTTTTCATTCTGTTAGAAGAATGGTCATTACACAAATGTACTCTAAAGAGACAAGTGAAGAGGTAAAAGAGCAAGTTGACTGTTGCACAAATTAATCAAACAACAGAGAAACTATCATCAGGTATTATGAAATGAACTTGGTATCTCTTTATTATTTAAAATACGAGCTATATGACACAAACTAAAGTATCTATCCACAAAGCAATCTTTTTGATAAACAGCAGCAGCAGAGAAAATAAACCCTGCAACTTGTTCAGACAGTTGTTTCTTGGATAACAGATTTAATTGACAGCTTGTACAAAAGGAGTGATCATCTAGCTCCTACCTTCCCCTTACTAACCAGGATTTAAATCCCATCTACTCTAAAAGTCAAGATTACCTTCAGAGCTAACAGATTTTTCTGTACATGTCTGAAAACACTGATTTTGCTCAGGTGGTAGGATAGAGGACGTTTGTAGCATTCCGTACATCTTGCTCAACTTTTAAAGGAAAAGAATGTTGACAGGAAAACCTTTCCCGGCTTTCTTTCCGTCTGGCTCGTCTCAGAGCACTGGCGAACCAGGTGCCGGTTCTGCCAGGATGGCGCCGCTCTCAAAGCTTTCCAGTTCTACAAGATGAGGGGATTTCACACCTGCAAATACTAGTTTCATCCCAATTCAGGATAAAAGCCATTTTCAAAATCTTGGAAGGTTTTCTGGATTAAATTAACTTCCTGAAAAAAATATAGTTAACTTGTATTGCTCTACAACTATTTCTAAAGGCTAAGTTTTCGGGCCTCCCTAGAACAAACAGGGGTTTTTTTACATGTTTACTTTCTTAACCCCCCTCCTCAAAAAATGCCTTTAATAGCCTTCCTAAGAAGAGGCAAAGAGTAGATATTTTTTATATAGCCAAAATTCAGCAAATTGGCTCAGCAGCCAAGGCTGCTCAGAACGGAAACCTACACAGTGCAAGTATCTTTATTTGGAGACTGCCTGTAGCATCAGAGAGAATTCAGATTAGATAGGCGAGGGCAATTTCACGGAAGGACCCATGGACAATGTCTATTCGTACATTTAACTAAAACCAGCTGTAACTTCAGATGATGGGAGGGAGCAACTTCTAAGCTCAAGCACAGGCATCTAAGCAACAGTGCTTGAAGTTTCATGAACGTTTAGAAAAAAGGTACTGAAGAGGCATCATGCTAGCAGAAAGAAGGGATTGCCTGACCTTTCAGTTACATAGCAGGCTCCGACACACAAAATAACTGTACAAAAGGAAAAGTGACTTTTATTAGCCGCTCGATGTATTTACTTTGTTCTCTCTGGACTGCAAAGCCAGAGTGTGCTTTCAATTTGTACTGAAGACAGATGAACGCAAAAAAACCCCGCAAACTAAGACAAACAAACCACAAAACGAAGAGGAGGAAAGTAGGTAAGAAGAAGAATGGAAGTTTTATAGAGTGTGTCAAATTCATATCACAATCCGAAAGAACAGTGTGAGACGAATAAAGTGCTAAGCTATAAAACTGTATCAGTATTTGACGTATTTGGAAGAGGTCCTATGGTGGACCTCTCTCCAGCCCCCAACACTGCTTGCTACGTGATTTTGAAATTGTACCTCACTGATTCACGCCGCTTTCAGTATTTGCAGGGATACATTCAAGTAACCTTGGTGAAAAACGACAATCATTTAAGCCATTGCAGAAACTGGTCAAATCTCTTCTTTTAAAAAAGTCATGTATATGACTCTCCATTTGAAATGCAAAGCAAAAGCATAAATTACTTAGCACATTTTTGGCAGAATTACTCCATGAAACAGCTGCTCTTGCTATACCAACTCTGAAAACACAACTGAGCAGATGTTCCTCGGAGAGAGGTTTCACAGAATCACAGAATGGTTGAGGTTGGAAGGGACCTCTGTAGGTCATTTGGTTCAATCCCCCTGCACAAGCAGTACCAGCAAGAGCCACATTCAGCTGACTTCAGAGTATCTCCTAGGACAGAGACTCCATGACCTCTCTGGGCAACAGATTTCAGTGTTTCATCACCCTCGCAGTATTTGTGTTTAGACTGAATTTCACATGTTTGAATTTATGTCCACTGCCTCTTGTCCTGTCACAGGATGACAAAAGACAAGACCCTGGCTCTCTCTTTGCACCTTCCCTTCAGATATCTCTGTACACTGGTATCTCCCCATATCTTACAAAGTTCAGAGAGCTTTTTAGAAATACAAGATCAACTACTGAAATATTCAGGTCTGTGCAGATTAGCACATACTATTCTGCTTCTTGGAGACAATCTTACGAAAGGTGATACAGTCAAGGAAAAAGTAGTTTTGGGAGTTTTGTGTTGTTTGTGGTTTTTTTTTTTTAGTTTTTTGTTTGTTGTTTTTTGTTGTGGTTTGTTTTTTTTTTTTTTTTAATTGGGCACTTTAAGGAAAAAAAACAAAACACAAAACCAAAACAACAAAAAACCAAGAGAAGCAAACCAGAGAAGTACTAGAGTACTATGAATGTAGCTGTCTGATGGAATCAACTGTATCTGGAATGAAGACTAAACTTTTGAATGAATGAAGGGGGGTGTCTTTGTGAGTCTATAAGGGATCTTTCTGCAAGTGAAGACAACCAGTCAACTAATCTTGCTCCTCATTCCTGATTATCATTATCATCTCTTAAAAACAAACACTATCTACTAAGATTAACTAAAGAATACACTTGCTGAGAACACAGACATTGCTTTGATTCTCCTAGGATAACAAAAATGAACAGAACAGGTTTCAAGTATTTTCTGGAAAGCTTTTCCTTGACATTAATCTGTAATAGATGAAGCTCCCCCAAAAATTTTTACTCCAGGAACAGGATTCATGGGTGTAGGGTAATGGTATGTATCTCAAGCAATTAAATAAAGGCTTCAAATTTCATCCCTATTAAACAAGAAGAGGCAATTTATGAAGCTGGAGTAAGCCCTGAATTTGATTACAAATAGCATAAAGATAATTTTATACTCTTGAAATCAAATTTTCATAGGAGGAAAACGACAGGTGATATTCAGCTCCACACAGCACCTTAGTTACAGCCCAGCACTGAAGACAGCTGCTGCCCACACCTGGCTTCGCTGTGCAAAACCATGCCAAGTTATTTATGAGCAACTTCACACCATTTCATCACCAGAGGAAGAGTAAACGGCAAGGTCTCAACAAATCCAAGTGGAATAAAGACCCTTTCTGACAACGATTGTTACTGCTAAATCATAGCAAAATTAAAAACTTAACAAAAATGAGTTAAAAGCAGAGTGACACTGAAGGTTCAGCAGCTCCAGCTCGCAATGATTGAACAAGAGAGCAGAGAAAGTGGTTTAAACCAGAAACCTCTAGAAAGACATAGTTACAGCAATATAGTGATCTTCCCTGGGAAATCCACTCAAGTTTGCAAAGAAACATGCTCCAGAAAGTCTAGGGGAAAAACTGTACTTCTGCAAGCATGTCTGCATCTCTTTAGAAAGTTATTAAAAACAAAATTCACGGTGCAGGCATCTCAAACAGTAAGCACAGGTCAGTTTTGAAATAATACTTCAAAAGATCTGTGGGAGAAAATAAAATACACTTACCCATTTTTTTATATTCACTTTCTTTCAAAAAACCACTCTCTTGTCAAAGAAAATGAATGCTAACTAAATATAGAGATTTCTTCTATTCTCAAACACAAGCAGCTCTACATCCAGGAATAGGAAGAAACCCATTGTCACCACTGACATGAATGTAATTGCTCATCATCTTTTTTACACTGCCTGCCTGCAAGCACTGGAAGCGACAAATTACATGAGGCATAGGAACAGCCAAGTTGTCATGTGGGGGGACAGCAGGGAAAAAAAAAATGCCAGGGGACTGCCCTTGGGGGTGAGGGGAGAGGACTCATGAAAGCCTATGTCAGATGCAGGCAGGTCCTCAGCACAGGACCACATCCAATAAAACCAAACATGCTCTCCTACTGCTTATTATCCCAGAAGAGACGGCTCCTCTCTCCCCATTAACCGCTGCAACTGAATTTATTTTATTTCAAAAACTGAGCCCAAAATAGTACCTTGACATTTGAGCATGAACCATATATTATAACTGCAGTCTATACTTAGCACTGGGCTCAGTAAAACTGTCAAGAGACCAAAAAGTTACACATGGATAGGATTCCTGATACTATTGGGCTTGTCTTTTAATATGTTGTGGGGTTTTTTTAATCCCTCATCTCCACTAGCCCAGAGAACTATGGGAAGCAGATTTTATTTCTTTTCTAAATTACCAGGAAGTGCTAGTTTCGGTGCAAGGAACGATCCCACCATCCAGTAGGGATCCAATCAAACAACATACACTCCCACAACTCTTTCCTGCGGTTTTCACAGGTTAGTTGATGCATCTTGTACTCTAGACTGCAGTATATGGGAAAAGTATCTCTAGTTAAGACAACACAATGCAGATCGGCAGATACTCTCCTCCCCATGTCCCAGGGCTGCTCAGGCTGCTTCATTTATCTGACAGATTTTTTTAATATATTCCCCCCCCCCTCCATTTTTGAGGGGAGTAGAGGAAGGTACTAAACAGAATCTTTCAGAAGATAATTATTATTTTAGCAATAAAACTGTTAAGCTTCTGAGATTCCCTTTCTGCAAGGCAAATACAGAGTAACTACTGCCTGTGGGAACTGTGGTTGAAAATGTTTGCGTTTGGGAGGATAACCCAGTCAGTTTTCCCTTGGTGGTTTCGAGATGCTATAGAGCTGGGGGGCTAGGAACACTCCCAACCTCCCAAGATTCCACAGGGCACATGGCAGTCCCACAGACACTATTGCTGCACTGCAAACTGTGTGCGAAAGGTCAGAGATTTATGAAGGAGTCTGCCTAGACGCAAAAAATCCCTCATGGTCTAAGAGCTCCTTCTTTCGAGCTGCATTCAGTGGTATTCCACTTGCCACTTCCCTATTTAAAATCCACTGTGCGACTGCAACCCTCCTGGGCTGCCCGAAGGAGGGGTTTCACCCTTCCATAGAGGACAGGACTGTATGATGCTCTGAGATGCAGCATTTACTTGTACGTAACTTCTTTATGCGACCACTGATGAAACCCACGCTGTCAGCACGCCTGCTTCAGAAACTGAGCACATTGCTGAAGGAGATGTCACTCGAAAGCCAGTAGGGGCATGAATTTTAATGAATATATCAGGTTACCCACTCAAGATATTGCCAGCAATGGGATAACCTAACATTTGGTATAGCTAGCAAGATCTAAAAATAAGAAGGAAGAGTCACCGTTCAGGATCAAACGTTGGAAAAAGCACAGCACATGACTTCTCTCCTGTAATAGTCATAAGTATTCAAGAAGAATGTAATTGGGTTAAATGATTTCCTCAGCTGGAGCTCCAATACAGTATTTCCCCAGATCAAATACAATTTTGTCAGGGTAAGTGGTCAAAGATCCCTCCTCAGCCAAGACTGAGAACATCTGGAAAGATCATGTTTAAAGAAACAGGAACGAGAGAAAATTAAGTTAAAAAGAAGGGGGCCATCTTCTCATTCCCACAAATATGATGCTGTGGTTCTAGAGTTTTCCCGAGCAGTCTGCACGTATACAATAGACCTGGAGAAACTCTAGGTGCAACTGGACAGAGAAGATCTTGCAAAACTGCTTGAAATGAAACTACATGAAGGCTGCTGAAAGTGACTGAAAACCTGACAAATGCCAAAAATGCTTCTGATGCATTTTTGGGATGCATCAGAAGGGACTGAGGATGTTGGGCATGCAGCCTGCCAGAAGGACAAGCTGCGTTGACTGATATATCACAGAAATTTTATCTTTGTGAACACAGCTACCAAGGGGATGTCATCAAGAACTGCACGAGAAGGGAGGGCTAGTTTAACGTGATGGCATTTTGAAGTCATTCTACAGCCTAATGAAAAAACTTCAAACCCACGTGTAGCATCCAATTGCTATGCTGTGAAATGAACTCTGAATAATCAAAGCTGAGTAAGCAACTGAAGAGACAACTGAAAAATTCATCTTGGCTCAAAAATCCTACAAGAGTAGGATTTCAGTCATCCTGAATTGATAGGAACTAGCATACAAAGGTTCTAAGCTGACCTCTCTTGCAGTGGAATCCAGTAAATTTAAGGCATGACAGCCAGAGGCATTTCCAAGAGTGTGGATAAATATTTTTTTTTTTTTACTATAGCCCTTTTAGGTAATTTAGAATCACAGAATGGCTTGAGTTGGAAAGGACCTCAAAGATCATCTAGTTCCAACCCACCTGCCATGAG
The DNA here is from genome assembly GCA_013396935.1 of Baryphthengus martii. NCBI lineage: Eukaryota > Metazoa > Chordata > Aves > Coraciiformes > Momotidae > Baryphthengus > Baryphthengus martii. Next base: position 190,248 of record VWZK01009196.1, on the reverse strand, counting down.
CAAGGACACCTCCCACTAGAGCAGGTTGCTCACAGCCACATCCAGACTGGTCTTAAATACTTGCAGGGATGAGGAGTCCACAGATTCTCTGGGCAACCCGTTCCAGTGTCTCACCACCCTCATAGTAAAGAACTTCTTCCTAATGTCTAATCTAAATCTACTCTGCTCTAGTTTAAAACCATTGCCCTTCGTCCTATCACCACACGCCCTCATAAAAAGCCCCTCTCCAGCTTTTCTGTAGGCTCCCTTCGGGAACTGGACAACACTTCCACTTTCTCTGCCTCTAAGTTTCAGACGTACAGTTTAGAGGAAGCTGTCTGAAAAGCATGAGTCCCAGATAGTCAAACAGCAGCTCACAGGTTCCAACCTGCAACTTTCTAAAAAGTTCATTATAATTCTACAACTAGCAGATTCCACAGCTCTGCAACTCCTAACAGCCAGCTAGCATTGAAATAAGTCCGTCTTACAATGAAAATTTTAAATAGTAGTATTCTGTGGCAGTCAGTTGAACACATGGACATCATCTGTAAAGATACTTTTTTAATGAATCCTATTCTAAATGAAATCATATACAACCTAATGTTTTACAGGTTGTGCCCAACACTTGACTTCTGGTAATTTTTATGCTGCAGAGTTGCCTATGTCTTCAACTGTATTGAGGCTGCAGAACCTGAGCTTCCTCAATAAACACAGATTATATTTTTTATGCTAACCATTCAAATCTAAGTCAAATTTAAGTATCATGCCAGAAGTGCAGAACAGGACAATGTTGTGTGACTTATTTGCAGATTTAGAAAACAAATTTGATTATTTGCTCACTTCTAAGGGCTACAAAGGAGATGAGAGAGCGGGCAGAGTAGAAAATTGAGGATCTCACTTTCTACTTTTTCCCCATTCTCAACAGGTGAGGAAAAATTGATTGAAATTTGATGGAAATGTGCTATTCTCTCTCTACTCCCATAAAGAGAAATCCTTGCCAGTGGGTATGGCATTACAAGGGAAGCATCTCACTGGCCAGTTCACCTCCTTTCCTAGACAATTTCTCACAGCTGTCGATCTTGAATGCAACATGCTCAGCCATAACTCTCTATTCTCACCCGGAATCAGAGGCCAGTCATGGGCTGTAGGCTTGTTAGCAGTTTGGAGTCAACCAGGGCAGCTGAACTAAGTTGGCTCACAGGTGTATCCCAGACCACAACCATCTTGCTCAGTATAAAGGGGGTCGGTCCTCCTACTCCTCTCCATCCCTGGAGGAGCTTGCTTACCATTCTCCTCCCGAGAACTGCTTTCCCATTTACTGTGACTGCTTTACATTCACCGGGCTGAGTCTAACCTCGTATACTTTACACTGGTACTGATTTAGCTGTTTCATTAAATCTGTTTTCCTTTTAACCTATGAGTTTCCTCTCCTTTGTCCCAAATTCCATTCTCTGCTGGGGAGGGGTCATTGGGCAACTGCTATAGTTTAGCCCTGGATACGGGCTAAATATCAACATCACCTTAGCCTTCTGCAGGGCTTTTCTGACTAATTTAAATAAAACTTCAGAACACAAGATGTGGCAGACAAGAACATTTAAACACAGTCCACTTTTGCAGTTTGCACTCGTTTTCTCTTCCAGTGTTGCTGTGAGAATACAGGTTGTCTCAGTAAGAAGTAAAACAGGTAGAAGAATAATCATGGCACCTGCCCATTTGGGCTCAAATTTTCCATCAGACTTCCTTAAAGATTCAGTGACCATCCCTTTTTTTTTTTTTTTTGTGACTACTACTGTAAGATTTATAGCATTTGTTCTCTCAGGCTTTCCTAAAACACACTGTCTCAGGACTTTAACTTCTTAATTAAAGAGACCAGGTTTACCATAAAATGGAGTTATCCCTACATTTGTTCCACTTAATTTCTAAGCACAGGGGGCTACCTACCTAACAGGACGTGAGAAAACCCCTACGTGACACAGGTGCAGATGATCATTCAGTATCCCCCTTTCCACATGTAAAGAAACTAGTCAGAAATTTGTTTCAGTGGAGGTGAAAATCTTCACCTTGAGCTAAAACTTACTGAAGTTCAAGCCTTTACACTGGATACCTTCAGCAAAAATAAAGCAGAATCATTGCAGTCGGAGCACAAACGCGCTATAAAATTATCAGCTTACAGATGCTTACTTTTAGTACTGCAAAACCGAAAGCGTCCGACTCTACGATTCTAGGATAACAGCTAGCAAACTTTGAACCAAACCACAATCTCTGCTTGGCAAGCACGTCAGTAAACGAGAAGACACCTATTTCCTGATGATTTTGCTTCCACATTATGAGAATCAAAGCAAGCAAGGCAAGGCACTATGGTTTTGCTGATAAGGCCTCTCCACTCTCAGATTTCTGATCAAGCCATGGAAGGACTTATAGGACTGTCACCAAGATATAAACAATTCTATTTACAAAAAAACCAAAAAATCCTCACCACATACAGTTTTTCAGGACTGCAGACGTTCACAAGAAATAAAACAGGGCTTTCTGAAAATGTCTGAGGCAAACATCACAGGTTATCGCACAAACTCCTGGGGAACTCTGGCCATCAGAAGCGTTCACAGGGACTACTCCACATTTCACAAAAGCAGTGTAGCAGAAAGCAGTGCACTGCCCCAAGATACTTCTCAAAAGGAAAAAAATTGTCGCTTGTGCCATCATCAGCCCTGCTTCTGACAGCACTTCTAGTTTTCCACCAGTGTTTCCTACGTAAACTGACCCAACTTGGATATACTGAGCTTGAAATACACTGGGCATAAAGGCAAGAGTAAAAAATCAAGAAAGTCCTAAGAGAAGTAGGTGCAAGACATGGAGCCTCCAAAGGGAAGTTGTTGACTGGAGGATTTCCAGGAGGACAGACAGAAACCCACTGTAATAGAAGCAAGGTTTATACGGGTCAAAGGTTGAAGGAGAGCAAGAGCCTTTCTAGCACACCCCACTGAGACCACAGAGCAGGCCACAGAAACACCGATCGTCACCAGCCACGTCACCCACACAGGAGAATGACCACTTTATGTCACACACTCTGTTAGGACAGGAACAAAGACACTAGTAGCTCTTCCAGGGAATAATATGGATTCAAGTAGAGAGAGTTTACTCTTCCACCCACATATTTTAGTTTCAAGGGGGTTTTCATATGCATGTCAAAGAAATATACATAAATCAAGGTAGCAATTAAGTGGCAAAACCAAGAAGGAAATTCTCTTAATACAGCCCCTTGTGGTGATGAAATCAATCAAGCCACACAGCGTGTGCATGTATCTTATCCTCTGTAATACTCCTACCTTATTAAGTGTGCAGTATAGATTCACAGGAAAAATACACTGCTCTCTCTAGAAATCTTGCTTCCCTCACTGTAGAAGTTGAAGGAGGTGGGGGAGACTAAGGTCCTGGGAAATCAGACACCGATCTTTTAAGCTATGAATTCTTCTATTCTTCCACGTCTCTAATTTGAGAACCACAGACTATTCGCGGCTTACCAAATGAAATCAATCAAGATGTGTTTGGACATAAGTGATATATATCTATTATGTACTCTGAAACATTAGGTCTTTTTCACTTGAAAAACAAGACTCTTCAGGTGGAAGGTACCTTTGACCTACATTTCTTGATTCTCCATCTGCAAAAAGGAATTCCTTTTCTCACCTCCAGCCTTGGGGAGAAGGGAGGCAGGGAGGCTATGTATGTGAATAACCTGGCACAAAGAAATTTAATTACGCTATTTTCAAAGCCAAGTACTAATTGTATGCAATAAAGAAAAAAAAAAAGAGCCAGATCCTTAAAGAATGAAAAATCACACATTAATAAATACTGTCTCAGTATGTAAGCACTATTTCCAAGCACAATGAAAGTGCAATCATTTAAGAGGGGAAAAAACCCTATATAATTAAAAGATGATACATCATTACGTGTGGCTGCTAAAGGGACAAATAAAGATAAAGCTCTCAAAAAAGCATGAGAAGTGTTTTCAAACACAATTCACGTGCAACACCCTGCACAATGGTGACAGAATACATATGTTGACAACTTTATAAGAATTCATGTTTTCATACTGATTCCAAAGGAATAATGCAGTCAAAACAACACTAAAAAAAAAAAATCCATACCTTGATTATTTCCACCAACTGATCCACACCACTGTCACCTGGAAAGATTGGTTGTCCTAGTAACAGTTCAGCCAATACACAGCCTGCTGACCACACATCTAAAAAAAGGAAAGAGGAGGACAAGGAAAGGTATCAGTAAAAGGTACATATCAGGCCATTTATACAAAACTCAGCAATTTTAAGCTACTTATACTTTGCCATCTTTAATAATGTATATAATACAGATAAAAATACAGACCATTCCTCTCCTAAAAGCCAATATAGAAAACGCAGATCTCTGTCATAAAGCAATGGTGGGCAGGCAGTCTTAGAAATCAAATCATGAGACAATGAGAACTGAAAAATAATGTTAAATGCCATGATATATCGACATAAAAAATTTATACATGTAAGGAAAAGACCTGAGAACATTTGCCATCTGAAAATTAAGAACCTCCCAAAACCCCGTGTTGTTTTAAAAATCACAGTGATCATGAACTATGCAGAAGTATCATTCATCACAAACAGCTGATATTTTTACTGTTTCTGAATGTTAGACTCATTTTTTCCATCCATATTGAAAGCATATACACACTAGCAGATGAACTAGTACTGCAAGTACTACGTGTATCCTGCAGTATCTGATGTTTAAGGGACCTGGGAGATAGCCTCTCTAAAGCTCAGTCACATCAAGACCTAATCTTTATCCTAATTCCGTCTGCAAACTTGGCTGGACAACAGAAATGCAAGTCACAGATCAGATGAACAGCATCCATAGAAGAAGTCATCAACTAATTTTCACACGTAAAGCAAAAGCCACGAGTAGACAGTAGCAACTACTCTATATGCAGATATTTCTAATTATTTATTACAGGTATATCTTCCTACATATAAATAAGACTATTAAAATACTACAATAGTCACTTAAGGATGTGGGTGAGTGTACTACAGAATACAGCATTTTATTTTTGAAATGTAATTAATTCGAACAACAAAAAAAAAAAAAAATCTAACACAGCAAATGCAGTAAACACCACATAACAGATGTTTGTGAGGCTCTGCTCTAGCTGTACACCAAATAGTGAACTTCAAGCTGCTCGATGCAGTAAAAGTATTGAGCCTAGAAGCAGAGGTAACTGCTTCTCAAAAAAAAAAAAAAAAATAGACTGACTATAAGGTTTTCCATAAAGTCCTCATTTCTCAGTGTTTGTCCGAAACCTCTCCCTCAAGTCTAACCTCAATATCTGCAAAGTCTGCAATAGTGTAGTGCCCCAAAAGGGAGAACAACAAAACCAATCCCCCTCCACCCATCTTTCTTTAAACTCTCACCTATTTTTATGAGCTAACCACAACCCCCTCCCCCTTACCCCATGAAATAACAGTAGCATCACCACAACTTAAAACCCAGAGAGTTTACCTCCTGAGAGCTGTTCCCACCTGAGACAACCCACACTAGGACAGATTTTTATTCTGTTAGTGTACTAGAAACTATGTCATTGAGAAGCAGGATACACACAACACTGTCAGTTACGGCTAAAGGTCTGTGTAAGGAAAACATCTCTGGCAGTTTCTAAACAGTCTATTATCACTTTGTCACAATCACTATAGATTGATGCAAAAAAAAATTTTCAAAAAACCCCAGCTTTCATGAATTCAGGATTGATAAAGTAATCCACAACTTGGAACAGACTTTTCCTTCTGTTTCTAAATGAAAGGGAGGGGCTATGCAAAAAAATACTTGTTCTTCTTCTCAAGAAAGATATGGTTCAAATGGAACATAAAGTAGACCAAAAAAACCACTGCTCATTACTGCAGCTTTCAAAATCATTCACCTCTAAATCAAATTGGTGCATTTTTGCATAATGCCTTAGTACAAACATTGCATCAGGGTTTCTCCTGAAACGTAACTACTTGAAATAAAAACAGCACCCAGAAATAATCTGAAGTTAGAGCCTTGAATTTCAACAAGCAAACATACCAGATTACACTTTTTGATCTTTTAGTCATATTTAATAAAAGTTGATATAGCCACCAAGATGCCAAGATTTCTTTTGGAGAACAAATGAAGGAGGTATCAAGTAAAGACCGTTTAGTTGGATCTGACTGCTAAAAAACATGTCTCTCCAATAACTCCCGCTGTTGGACCAACACATACAACAAAACAATGATGTAAAGATTCACTTTTGATTGTCATCCCATGCATAGTGGGTTTATAGGAAATTACCCAACAGTTCAACAGACAGCATCAAAAGTCTTGAAGAAAGACTGACTGCACTAAGCAGAGTACTGTCAAAGCCCATTTAAAGGTGCCTTAAGGATTATGAATAAGCTGAGACCTTCAAATTGCCTATATAAAACAACTGGTACCCCAAAGTTGTTATAATTATTTACAACTTCAATTCTTATTTTGCACTGAAAAGAAACAATATATGGGAAGGAAGAGTATTTGACAGAACGTACACAAACACAAAGCTGACGTGAGAATAAGTCAGCATTCACAACTCACTTCCTTTTAAAATTTTGGAACTACGCTAGCATGTTACCTTTTTTTAATTAGACTGTGGCTCTAAAAAATTGTTTTAAATAACCTGCTGGTCTGGCTGCTCCATGAAACTGGCTTTTTGCTGTTTTATCCTTTCCCAGTCTTCCCTAAATGCCTTCATACTCCATCAGCCTATTTCAGACAAGTCTGAAAGGTAGAAGCATTCAATCCATTTCATAAGCTTTGTAAAAATAGTGGGGAGAGCACACATTGGTGCTGCTGCTGAGAAGAGGGCTCAGTTTCTGTGGGAAGCACCAGGTTTGCCCCGTCCCACCCCAGCCCCCGTCAAACCGCAGGAGCAGACAAGTTGAAGGATGTGCAGGTCCTTGCTCAAGCAAGAAAGCCAAGCAGAAACAGCAGAGGGTACATGAGAAAGCTGGAGGTATCGCAGTGGGAAAGAGAGGAGAAAAAGAAAGGATGTAGGTCATGAGGAAATATCTGGGGAAGCCTGAAGAATACTTGCTATATTCTTGAGGAGTTTAATCCATCAAATACACACTTTTGTTCCTCGTGCAGTGAAATCTTCCAAATCGGGCGATTTAACGCCTCGTTAGAAGTCTATTTAATTTTCCTTGCTTACACTTTAAACATACACTGAAGTAAGCTACAGGCATTCCAAAATCCTCAACTTTTTTTCCAGGAGTGTAATTTCATCGACTTCCAAATTAGGACTTGGGCAACGTTCCCTGGGCAAGGAAATGAGCAAACACTGGAAGCATCCTCAAAGAAAGCCAGAGAGCAGAGGCTAACTTCAGCCGCTCCAAGCGGGGATGGCAATGAAACACAACTTACGCAGGTCTTTATATAATTCTGGTGAGCAATGTACAATAAATAAGGAAGGAACTGGGAAATTTTCATCTCTGCTGAAACTTGAGAGAATTTATGCCATCTACTAACAGGACTAAAATTTGACTCTAGAATAGTACGCCTTTTTACCTTACCTTAGTGAACTAAACTATAGTTTACCTTAACAGAAAACAAGTCAACAAACCGTCCTTATACCAAACTAGTTGGGACAATACGAAATTTTAGGAGAAAATACTGAAAGCTATTAATTTTAAGTAGAAGAAAGTAGGCAAGGCAACTTTCTTCAGACCTCTAGTGAAAAGTAATCTGAACAATACAGACAGTAAATACAACTGCCAGCCAAAAGCAACCTTCAGATATGCTTATTTCAGCTAGCTTTCACACATTATAGTAGTAGCCAATGCCCCATCTTTTGCAGACTGAAGAACATTTAGACAAATACCATTATTACATTAAGATTCTGCACTAATTTAAGCACAAATAAAATCATATAGCCTCATTTAATACAAAACTTTTCTTAAATTTAAGTTTGCAATACTTCACTGAACTTTACTAGTTGTTAGGTGGACATTAATTTGTCTGATCTGTGTAATTCCTTTGCTTTTGAATGCCATTCCAGCATTAGAGAAGGTAAGAAAGAGATAATTGCTCTTTAGTTCAGTACGAGGCATCTCACAGGCCAACCCTGCCAAGTATGCTCCTTAGCTTTAATTCTACAAGAGGGCAATGGCCATTTACAGTGTCTGTGACAGAAAACCCTGCACAAAAATTTAATTTTTGTGATCTTAAACTCTGCCCTTCCAAGGTGAGAAGCTAGTCCTCTTCTTCAGGGCATGAGCACCATGTATTTTATTAAGCTTTAACTTTTCTACCTTGTTATTTGGAGGACATGAAGAGGAAGAAAAAAAAAAAAGAAAAATGTTGAGCTTGCTCTCTCATCCATTTAGTACATATTAAGAACCTTCCTTTACCTTACACTTTTTGGGGCACATTTACCTTCCCACATTTTTCTCCCTCCTCATCTATTTGTCTCTGCCTCACTATCCCTTGATCTGGTTGAACTTCCTCCATCTTGGAGGTGACTCACAAGTTGCTACTCTGGAAGTTGCGGAAACAAACTAGCAGGGAAGAAATTAGGAGTCAGAAAAGCACCCTAGGAAGTCATAAAATCAGCAACTTCTAGTTGCCAAATGCCAGAGCCCAGAGTGCTTTTCATTGCTGCTTATGTGGAAATATTTTGAGGACATCAGAATGAGAGCAAAATTCTGTATTATGTGCATCTTGGTGTAAATTTTGCGCATTAAGCCACCACAGATCCAGAGATTATGGAGACAGCATAAGGTTGAAACCTCAAAATGCACGGAAAATCATGCTTGTTACGGTATTTGGAACAAAAGCTAAACACAGGTATCTGTTATTATTCTGCAACGAAAAGACGAAACTCCGATGACAGGTGATAGAACAGTTCTGTAAACTAAAGCTCATGCTTATTTTTCAGCATTGGAAGCTGCCACCTGAGACAGAGGCAAATACTTTCCACTGTTTGGCAACAGGTTTGGGACACAACTCACAATGGTCCTTCCTCAAGAATCTGAGACAGCCTGACTATGCATACCTCCAGAGGAGCTTCTGCTCTGTCTTAGCACTCACTAGGGAAGTGATACTTATTTTTGGACACCCCAAGAGAAGCTGGCAATACAGCCATGCAGATCAGTCTTTCCCTGCCAGTGGCTATAAATGCTCCCTCTGGAATGCTCTCAACTCCCACCAGGGTAGTGATGGAGAAAACATGCCGAGACCAGCAGACTGGTGTTATCCAGAAGCACTGCCACGTTCTGGTGAGCCCTCCATTGCTCCATCACCTAACCTAGTAAAAGAGTGCACATTATGGAGGTAAAGTATAACTGCACAGTTTCTTTTTATACTAGAGGATCAAGTGGCAATGGGAACATCGGTGCTCACCCCTGTGCCTACATTTGACCCAGGATGTTCTAAGAAAACGTGGGTGGCCATGCCAGAGTTCTTCAGAAGGCAGCAGCACCCACACGACCAGTGTGGCCAGCAGAATGTCAGCGACATACTCTGGGATGGTGTAACACACACAGACCTGCAAGGAAGAAGCTTTGGCCAAAATGGTGTCAAGGGGTAGCTGAACGGCTTGGTTTGCGAAAAAAACAACATACTCGGAACTCCTGCACATCAGCTGCAGGAGTAAAGCTACACGCCATCTCCAGCAAACCTCAGGGACATGGACACATCGGCAGAGTTTATAGTCATAGGTGCACGAAGGCCTGAACTGTACAAGCTATAAATGCTCCCAAGTGACATAAATGCTACTGCCTGACCACTAAAAAAATCCCTGGAAGTTTTAACATCGGCAGATGACAGAGCTGTTAGGGGCCTGGGTTTGTATCAATTTGGCAACACAGATTATTTCAAAACTTGAATAGGTCATTTCCCAGGTTGTTATTTTAACAACAGCCCCAAGTCTGCTGGATGACGCACACAGAGGCATTAATTGCAGTAAATGTGTTTTGATGCTACTCTATCACATATATTTAAATACAGCACTAATGCAGTACTTTCCAAAAGTGCAACAAATACCACTCTCAGCTGTGAGTTATTTTTAAAGAGACCTTTTGGGTTAAAAATTAAATCATTCACTTTGATTAAATAATAAAGATCCTAGAAGTTAAAAGCCAGTTTACGGTTCTGTTGTAACACCCAGGATGAAAAGACACATCCCGCAAACAGGATGCTGCTTAAGAGTAAGTAATGTCGCAAGGACAAATCTATGCATCAAAAGAGAGCCTAGATGAAGTCAGACAGTCTAATACAAGTCCTGGTTACAGTGCTAAACAAGATGATTAACTAATGAAATGGCTCTACTGTCAGTCTTGGGCCACCACAGTGTCACTGTCTAGGTTTAAAAAGCACTTCTTGCTCAGAAATTCTTCCATTAATTCCTACATAAATTCCATTAATTCCTACATTGCAGAGTGTTACAATCATAAGCCCTGCAGTACTCCTAGCAAACATCAAAAACCTTAGGAAAACAGCTGGATGTCTCGCAGATAATGTACAAAAAATTTCTACTTAGAACACTTTTCGGCTTCATATTATTTACCAATTTTATTTTTAATGTACTTTTAAGACAGTGTATTTAAACAGAAGAGTGTATTTCCCTACCTTATAAGTAAGCTCAGTTTTTGTTGCCACACACAAGTGGTTTCTTATACAAAGGATAAGACTCTACAGCAGAAAAAGGCTGCTGTGCTAACAATTCAGAAGAAAGCAAGAACTAGAAAATACAAGGATGTCCACATCAAAAAAGAGAGTTTAAAATGTAGCATTACAATACTGAAGCATTTCACAGTTCCCTATGCTTTGAGCTATGGATAAAACACTGACAGGTAAACGTTCCTCCCTCTCTCTCTCAAGAAACCTATCTGTGCTTCTTGGTTGGTGTGCAAATAACGCTGGTCGAGTTTGGATGAGCAACCCCTTGAGAAACTGGGAACTAAGCGCTGTTCTTGCTAGATAAGCAGCAACTAAGGAATACCCTGGTATTTACCACCACTGGGAACAGCAGCATCACAAAACTAAATCCCTAGAATTTCTAACATACTACAGAACACTGGGAAACTATAAAGTAAGTTTGTAAAAGCATTTTATTACTTGTCAGCTCCCAAATGCAAAGATTCTGTTGAGAAGGATGTGGAGGGAGGGAAGGATAGGAAGGAAGGAGTATTTGCTGAACCTTTTTTTTCAAGCTATTCTGTGCAAGTTTCAGAAAATGACTTGGAGGCAACAAGGCTTTGGGGGGAGCATGAGAAAGTATGAACAATGACCGAAATTCATGATGTTTTTGGCAAGTGAAAAATTGACTCGTCACTTTAGAATGTTATTTTTACGAGAACTATTCTAGAGACCAGCAGATAAGAACACAAAAATGGAGAGAGCAACTTTAAAAAAGGTCTGCAAAAAAGTACAAAATTGAAGTCATTATGCAGTTGGAGCAAGAGACTTTTCAAAGGCTTATCTATAGAGTAGTCTCTTCTGGTAACACCCAAAATTTGTTTTACACAGTTATCCTCTGAAACAAGTCGTCTCAGTGCACTCTGATAACACAGCTGGGCCAATCTCTTAGCCCTCAGTTTGCAACCAGGATCAGTCACCCTCCTCTCAATCGTGAGCTCCTGTCACCTTGCTTTTTACCTGGGCTCTACTGCTTATTGGAGTACACAATAACGCTGACTCAACTCACTTACACAGCAGTTAACTTAATCGAAGTCTCTTGGCAGCTAAAATTGAATCGGTATTTCAAACAGTAAATGTGAGATCTAAGGGACCCAGGGGCAAGAAAAAGCAGGGCTTGGGCTGCCAATTTTGGCAGCGGCCAACCATGAAGTAACTTCTGTCTTTTTATCTTTATTGCACCATTACTTTCCCCAGACTCCTTAAGGTTCTGCCTCTTTTTTTTTTTTTCTTTCTCCTGGGCAGATATGCAAGTGTTGCTACAATACATACTGAAGACTAACTAATGGCAAAAAAAAAAAAAAAGGCAAGCTCAGGTAAGTCTTCAGGAATGCTTCTTTTCAAAAGAACTGCAGAGTTGAAATGACTCAGCCAGACATTAACACTAGGTAAAACGTACTAACTTTAAACACACTTCAATAGTTACAAACATATTCTGCCAAGACTTGACCATGATCTCCAAATCCTTTTGAACATATTAAACACTGCCTAACTTACTGAAGGCTATAAGTAAGGTAAAAGCTTAGCACAACACTGGGGGATCTGAGAGCCAAATCTCATCTCTTCAGCACTAGCACTTCAGAAGCAGCTCAGGAATATCTTGACTAAAAAAGCTGAAGAAGTTACCCACAACCAGTCAACATATTGCTGTTCATTTTTATGACTTTTCATTTTGCTGTTCATTTCTAGGACTCTACTGTAAGAAAACCTGGCTGTTCCCTCTCCTCTGCCAAAAACTCCAGCTGCCCTAACGCTTCCATGACACAGCTATGTGCCAGGTATTAGAAAGAAATCTTCAGGTTCAAAATTAATGACTAAAGGACAGCAAAAATTAATAGAGTAAGTCGAACCAGAAAGACTGCAATATATTTAAACTGTCAAGAGAGTTTAAAGCCAATCATTAGGCCACATTTTTCCTTCCACTAAAATCTCCTCACTGAAAGCCAAGTAAGTTACAAAATTACTTGTGTCATACATCATAGCGTATCAAAAGCAGTAGTTGGTATTTCTAAACTGCTATTTCACAGTATTTTGAAGTCATCAAAACGTTTTTCTGGCTTGAGATCTCATACCTACGTTTAAACTAAATGGCAGAAAGATCTGGATTTTTTGGTTTGAAATCAGATGTATCCCTATATGTTAAAAAAGCCCCATTCCTAATACAATTCACATTGAAATCTCAAAAGGCATAGAAACCACAGCACCCTTCCACAACACACATGTATTTGTTAAGAAGTAGTACTTGACCATAAAATTTTGCCTCTGGGGATTCTCTCTCAGATCTTTAGAAATCCTTACACTTCAGTACAGAATAAAAACTCACACAGTTGGTATAAATTTCAACAAATACACATACGTACCTATACTGGAGGTATAATCGGTGGCTCCAAAGATCAACTCTGGTGCCCTGTAGTACCGAGAGCAGATGTATGAGACATTAGGTTCTCCACGAACCAGCTGCTTTGCACTGAGAAGGAAGCAAAATGATGACCTTTCAGTACCGAATACTTTCACAGCATTGTAGTGCAGATCAACACTAAGTTTTGGAGCTTTTCACCCACCCCCAATTCCTAATGCTGAAGTACCATGTTCTTCTAAGCTGATGCAAGCCCCAGACTCAATGATTTACTGTGAAATCAGTCCAATTCATCAAGCAGCTACCTTACAATGAACATACCAAAGGAAATTTTGACCACAGTCCAGGTGATAAATAGGGTCAGATTTTTGGCTTGCTGTTGTCTTTTGCCAGATACAAAGGTTTATTTACAAAGGAAAAGAGGACAGAATATGGTTCAATCAAACATAGTTATCTTTCAAAGGTTCAGAAGCTCTGGTTACTCATCAGAACTAAGAGTGGTTTTGCTTCTAAATTTCTGTCAGAATATTCTGTCTTTTTGCTGTTGAAGGAAGTGTGGTATGAGGCAAAAGGGCATAACCTTTGCCACTGTAGTCACATGTTAATGGTCCATCATTAGGCTTCATTTACACTGTAAGAGATCAGCCACAAAGGATCTAACCTACAGTACTGCCCCAACCATCACCTTTGGAAAAACCTCAGGAAATAAAGAAAAGCAAGAGCACATTTAACTTTTGGAACATATATCTATGAACATACTATACTTCTTTCCTAATTACACTAAGCGTTAGAAAAGAGCTGGAAGACAAAAACGCCCTTTCAGAAACACGATACTCCAGCAGAGTCGAAAGGCAGCCAAACCCAACACCCAGCCTTCCAGACATGCTTCAGGCCTTCAGGGAAGGAGGATTCCCACCATCAATTTAGCATGTTTTTAAAAGTCTCAGTTTTCTGTTTTCTATGCAGAAACTACAATTATCAAACTCCCACTGTTAACACAGTGGAAGTACCACCTTGTTAATGCATTGTTACTTTTGAGTTGCAGCGTGATTCCTATTTTGCTCCAACCCTGGTAAGGTAGAGCTGAGGAGGAGACTCCGCAGCCACTACGCATGATGATGCACTGCTTGAATAACCACCATCTGACATTCCCACTCACTATGGGCAAGTGAATTTAGCAACAGCGCCTTCCGTGACCTCTCACACATATGCCATAACTATTTTAGTCTGCAAAGTTATAGCATAATCTGAAAACTGAACTTTCCCAGAGAGAAATCTGTCTCCTGTCTCAGCGTAGATTCCCAGAATTTCTGTATCCATGTTAAGATTTGGGCTAGATGCTGAAAGTGATTCACTGGAATGAATACTGCATATAAAACGCGACACTGGAAAACAGAATACAGATGTCCATTATCTAAGAGTTTCAATTAGAGGTGTGGTTTCTGATCTCGAGTCTCAATGCTATTTGAAACATTAAATGAATTGGTGGAGATACAAATAGACTAATAACATCGTCCTTTTTAGGTTACTATGCCACTGCACGTACCCTATCTTCCCCAAACATATTTCACCTCAGTATCTTCCACCACACAGTATTTTCCTCATGTGACAGTGTATTTATTTTGTTTTCCTAATACCTGCATAAATAACAAGCTTGAACTTTTAATTCCCTCTCTCTTAATATCCTTTCCAGCTTTGTTTTCTGCCCTGTCTCACATGAACTCATTTGAAGAAGAAAATAGAATATCAGTAATTTCTCTTTCGAAACTACAGATGAAGATCTTCTGAGTAACAGAGGCTTTCTTTGCAAAGTTGCATCCAGGTTCACTTTGAAGGAAGCTCTTTTCACCAGGTTTCAGCCACAGATGCGCTTACCTTCCAAAGTCGCAGAGTTTTAGAACAGCTGTATCAGGGTCCAGCAAGAGGTTCTGTGGTTTTATATCCCGGTGGCAGATTCCAAAGGAATGGATATAGGCTAAACTCCGGAACAGCTGATACATGTACAACTGGAACACAGAAACATTGCACAAGACATGCTTTCTCAGTCAAACCAAGGCAAAAACAACTCAGCACAAACTCTTACGCGAAGAAAAACAAAATCACTTAAATAAGACCCTACTGAATGCATGTCAGTGCTACGAAGATGGGCAAGGTATCAGCACATCTTCCCCACTTGTCCTTTGCCACATACCCACACAGTTCACATTTGCTCATTCGTCCTTTCAAATTGAGGACAACGCCAAAAAAATGATTTTGCCAGCTTTCCAACATTCATAAATAATGGTAGTCATAAAGAAATACACAAAATAAAGGTGTTTCAGTTTGTTTCATAAATCAGTCTCTTCATAGAAATTAAGTATTCCAGGTTATTAAGAAAAACAAACCAAAAAAACCCAAAACCCCAAAATACCAAAACCCACCCACTAAAACCAACACACTCCAAAACCTGCAACAACAACTCTTTAGTTGATGAAGTTGTTAACAACATGTTAAACATTGTCTAAGGACTATGGTAGTGTCTCAGTCTGTCATTTCAGTGCATCTCCCAGTTTCTCTTGGTGAGGGGACAGACTCATTTTAATTTCAAATGTCTGGGCTAAAAGAGAAGGCAGATAAAACAACTGTTTAAAATAATTTTATACAAGGCATAGCAAACAAGTATGCTTAGGGAATTTTCTCTGCTCCCTTTCCAAGGCTGGCTAACGCCTTAGCAAGAAGGAATACAGCAAGGGGAGACATTAAGAAGCCAAGAGCTTCACAGGGGAAGATTACAGGGCAAGGGAAGGATGTCCAGCTACTGGTGCTGCACACTGACTACAGAGAGGAAAGGGCTGCTGGGTACAATTAGAGCTATACAGCATATACAGTCATAAAGGCCTGGGAAGCCCTATTTCAAGGTTGGACAACAGGTTGCTAACAGGTTATTTTATCTTTGTAGTGTCCCCTGCCAGGTTCCATTTAAAAAAAAAAATCAAGCTACAGGCACCTCCATGCTCGCCTTTCTAAGCACATTCTCCACGGTTCACCTTTAACTATCTGTAAAACCGGGTGCAATTGCTAGATACTGCTATCAGGTCATGTTTGCCTCACTTTCACCACTATCTTTGTCTTTACACTTTTTCTCTCTCTTGTTTTTTGTTGTTTGTTTGATGGGGAAGGTAGGAGCAGGAGGAGAATCACTTGAGTTGTGGCTCCAGGTCTTTAGTTTTCGTATTATTTTCTGAAAACCACAACTCTGCAGAAAGAAAAGCAAACAAACGTGTTTTCTGAATTGCCTGTTCTAGACACGTTAAGTATGTATTGTGCAAGTGTATTGCAAAATAATGCAAAAGATTGCTTTAACTTGAGGAGTGAAGTCAACACACGGAGGATTTAGAAAGCATGTCTTTTATCTCCACGCAGCAAACCCAAAATTTCCAAGAATTTTGTACAGCATGTTAGAAGTTACAAATAAAAATTAACAAAAGTATTACTAGAAAAGCTTCCCTGCAGCTCTTTAACAATTTATTTGCTGCCTAGGGAAGACCATCTCTCTGCCTGCCTAGATAGCAACCAGAAGTGAACAAATAAGTATAATCTGATCTTTGTGTAGCCAAGATGCCTGGAAATTGCAAAAGTTTTAATGACATCAAAGTAACATGATCTTTTTAAATACAGCATTATGAGAAAGGCTTGCCTTGCCAGAAAAAAAAGAGCAGCCTTCCAGGCTACCTGGAATGGGAAGTCTCAAACACTCAGCAAGATGAAAGCGTTGAAGCAGAATTTCCTCTCTAAATAAGGACAATTTTTCCTAACTTCCCATAATGAGGAGCAATTGGGATAAGAGTACTGACAAAAGAGATACAAAACAATTTACCAAAAGCTAAGAGATTCTGGGGAGCATATAACCTGAAGACGTGCTGTTCCACCAAGAGATCAAATCGAGTGAACTTGCAGTAGAAATCGTTATTGCTGGATGATAAAATTTTGTGCTTTCTTAAAAACAGGCACCACTGCTGGCTATTCCTGAGAAACACCATTTACAACTTATGCATATACAGTTGTAGCACAACACTTTGCTATTAGAATAGCTACTATTTGTTGCTTTCACCTTTGTAACTTTCCTCTTCTTTCAACCAAATTAAAGCTTTTTCTTAAGATCACCCTCATGTTAAGCATTGTACTTTTGAAGAGGAGTCTGGAGAAATCAATACAAATCAGGAATATTTGTTACTGGATGGCATGTTAACAAGTCAATGCCATGTGAAATTATGATAATTCACTAGTGTGCCGATTGTGGTTACCATAGTATATGAAATAGAACTACAAGACCCAGTTGGGTCTCATGTTTGAAAAAAAAAAAATAAAAATTTAACTACTTTGTAAAAGATGACAAAAGTGAGGTTTTGAGGCTACAAAGTGCATGCAAACATCTTATCCCATTGGGCTCAAGACAAGAGCCAGTGGGCTCCAAGTGGGGACAAAAATATGCTTTTCATGCCCACAACAGAAGCACATGAACTCTTAGTCATATGCCAGGAAAAGGGGAAGATAACAGATAAGGGAATATTATTCTTCCCGACATCCTCTTTTAGTTCCTGACCTTTGTGCTATTGTGTCTTCATCATCTCAGGAAAATGAAGCTGCTATCTGGCTGGTGTCAGTTTCTGATATGCTTCAAAAACAGAACACTCCCCCCACACTCAGTCTCCCTCGCCCATTCCAAGATTTTTGTAAAGTGCGAAATCAGGAGCGCTCGCTTTAAGCCTCCAGTCTCTTATTCTTCCTTTGTCATAACAAATAATTTTGTTTTTCCCTTGCCTCAAGATGTATGTGCTCCTAAAAATTTCAGAAAACTAATTATGTCAGAGAAGAGGTATTCACAGAGTCTATTCCTATAACATCTTTCTTCAGCTAACCATATCTGTGTTACCCACCTTGACATAAATCATAGGGAGTGTCTGTTTAGCCCGACTATAATGTCTGGCAACTCTGTATACTGTTTCAGGAACATAGTCCAGCACCAAGTTGAGGTACACCTCATCTTTCTGAAAGAGAAAAGAGGGGGAGGAGGGAAGGAAATAAATTAAAAATCAGCAAGAGATCTGAAACATGAAGTACAATTAAAGCTTTCAGAGAAGCCAACAGGATGGGAAAGCTGTGGATACTTTTAAGCACATGTCTTTAGTTGGAAAAGAGTTTGGCAGCAGTTCACACTTCCTTTGGGCTTTGCACTTGTGCACTAGTACTTAAGTCAAATTTATGTTTAAGGTCATGTTAATTAATATAGTCTCCAACATAAGGCATCTTCTGAATGTAAATAGGCACAAGGATATAATTGTTCTTCCCAGTCCATATTCTCATTAGGAGGTATTTCAAGGTGACATCTGCATCATTATTTAAAGCGGTCTATTACCTCGTTACTCTCTTACCTGTCAAAACCCAGGAAGTGCAAATTTAAAATTCCCAAACTCACTCCCCAACAACCACACATAAGTAAAGGTAAAAAAATCTGCGTCTATTAGAAATGTTACTTTGATCTTACTGAATTATTAACTATTTAAGGGACTAGTAATACATACTAACCATTCATAGATAGTAAGCCAGTGTTAACATTTATAACCATCCTATTTACATATGCTTAAGCTGGAGACAACCGGGACATCAAAATACGTGAACTTATTCATGGTAAAACAGAACAAGCCAAAAATCAAATGTTGTAGTATTGCTTTTAAAATCTAGGCTCAGGTTAAAGGTCTGTGTCAAGATGGAGAAACAACAAAAGTAGCTTTATAGTAAGGTACTTTGTCATTTAATTCTTCTTTGTTCCTTCTTTCTTTTCTTAATGCATTTGATAACAAAGTACTATAATCAGATAGTGCCTAACTAGAACGGAGAATTTTCAGCAGTAAAGCAAGTCTTGAAAAGACTGCTGACATTTTAATGCAGTCTTCTGTGCAAACCCTATCAGGACTGTAAATACATATAATGTTGATGGGGTGTGTAATTAACTATATCTACCTGAAAAATTATTTTTGAAAGCCAGGTGAATTAACCAGAAGTAACCTCTCCTGCGCTTGCTGCATTAACAGCTAGGTCTTTCTATAGAGAAAGACAATACATAGAGATTTTATGCAGTTTATAACAGAACAGAAAACTCACAGGTCTTCAACTGCAGTCCCCTGTCAACAAGGGCACTGCCTATATATCTTAATACCCAAAACCAAACCTCATTTAACTACAGCAGTTCAAGAATATTACTGTGACTGAACGTAACTGTCACTTCAAACAGTGCAGTGTGTTACTCCCGGTGCTCTGCTTTCTTCACCTGTCTCTGCTGTTCTTTGCAGAGGCAGGACAGTCTCCAAGGAGTGAAGTAACAGTACATGGCAACACAGAGAAATACACACCTTGAATGCCCAACATGCAAAGAACTGCCGTCTTTGTGTGCTGTTAAAGAGTGAGAACTCCATGATCTCTGTTCACCATTATTTGACAATAAACGCTTGTATTTTCAGGACATTTTAATAGCTCTTACCAATACCTCCTAACAGGCCAAGTCACCTTGCAAGGCCCTGCCTGCATCACTCTTCCCTACAAAAAGATGCTCTTTTTAAATATCACTGCTTAAAGGACAGTGGTAATAACACCAGCACTAAGCAAATGCCAACGACCCATTAACTTGTATCTGGTCTTACAGTACTTCCACAATATAGACAAGGAGCAGCAGCCTCCAAAATCCCGCCTACACTGGTGCCTCTCTCAGTGCCTGGCCAGGAACTGGGTAATGACGTGAAGAAATCTGGGCACCAGGCTGGAGAACAAACATTTTGAAATGGATGAGGAGGGACAACTACCAGCAGTGCAGAGGAAATACCAGACAGCTCTGGAACTCCACAGATGTGCAAATGTGCGTAAGAAAACAACATACTTGCATTTTAGCACTTTCCCTCTTGCAACAAGAGACGTTCTTTCCCTGACTCTTACCTCAAGTCAATAAAAACCCACTATTATCTCTTCTTAGGTCAGAGCTTTCAAGATATTAACTATAAAATACAGAAAATAAATGTCCTGAAAAGTCAAAGTTAACTTATGTCTGGTAAGGCAATCTGTACACGGTCTCAGGAATATGAAATCTGTTTGATTCAGTTGAGATACAACTTGATGAATATATTGAATTCTTGCCTCTTTTGGAATGGAAAGTCTTAATGGTTACAAGTCACTGCATAGAGTACTCTGTTAGAGAGGTTGATTACTGTCATTCAAGGATTCATGTTCCACGTATCAAAAAGATTTACATGAGAGATTAGATAGATGGAAAAAAAATAGCAGAAATACACTGTAGTGATTGCATTATCCACTCATAGTACAAGCAAAAGGAGACATGTAGAACAGTAATACATATGATCACTGAACCCTGTCTACGCTACTTCGCAACACTGAGTTTTGAGAATTACCAAATTATTGAGTTCATACCACCTTTACTTTGCTTTTCTGCCCTCCATTTTTAATTTTTATTCTCTTGGAAATGGGACTAATTCAATGGCATGACATGACACAAGCACAGAAAATCTCAAGGCATCTAGGGCCTGTCTCCTTTCAGTGGTACCCAGCAGTATAAGGGGCAATGGACACAAACTAGAACACAGAAAGTTCCACCTGAACATAAGGAAAAATGTCTTTACTGTGAGGGTGATGGAGCCCTGGAACAGGCTGCCCAGAGAGTCTGTGAAGTCTCCTTCTCTGGAGACCTTCAAAACCCGCCTGGACACATTCCTGTGCAACCTGCTCTAGGCAAAGCTGCTTTGGCAGGTGGGTTGGACTAGAGGATCTCTAAAGGTCCCTTACCAATCCCTACCATTCCGTGAACTGCAAAGCTGGAGGTTCTGCACCCACCTATCAATGCTTATGAGTTTTGATGCTATCCACAGTACTTGAAAAAAAATGAGTGGTATTGCTTCTGTGTAAACACATACCACACATCAGCACCTAGAACATAAAGGCACACAAACACCTTCTCTCCAGCCAACAAACAAGTTCTGATGCACTATTCGATGTATCCAGAACTTTAATATGCAGCTATAAAGGCAAGGCTTATGGTGTCAGCTATGTAAGTGGCTGCATATTTCACTCCTACCACAAGCAACCAACACTTCAGAAGTGCTCTAAATGGCTACTTTGATGAATTAAAGATGATTCAAGCGTTCTGACCTACCTTCTCCTGATGTCAGCTGGTGCAAATCTCACAAGCGCTCAGAATATGGTTTTCAAGAGCCCTCATCTTTCCCTGTGAGCATGAACTGGATGAAAATAGCATCCAAGTTACCTGGATTTCCCTGAACAAGATTCAGGATGAGCTAAAAAGCAGTCGTGGCCTGACAAGCTCCGAGGATGATGTAACCTGGGTTGCCTACCTCACGTAGTCCTCCCAAAAACATATTTTTCCAGTGACCCAGATGTATTGCAGTAGGAAACAGGGTTAGCTCAAAGAGCTTGCCAAATGAGGGCAACTGCTCGAGGATCAAGTGGGAGGATCAAGGCTCGTCTCTCGATTACAGGAAGCCTTTTTCAAACCCTACCATGTATTCCCCATGTAACTTGTTTCCACACTGCTGTTTCAAAGTTGCTGGGCTGCAAATAAACCCAGGTAACCTAACTGTCAGTCACAGCTCTGAAACACCTCTGCACAGGGCAGAAAAGTCCAGAGGAGATTGCATCATATAAACAGCAAAAAGAAACCACAAGATGTCATTAAATAGCTCATTTCATACAGACCCTGGAATTGAATAGATTATTAGCTTTCTTTACTAGGTCAAATGTTTATGTTCATCCATATTCTACTGTGCTTGCTGTTAAAGTTATTGCCATGTACTACTTATAATAAAAAAGGGAGAGAGCAGGAAGCCAAATGCTGAAATACGAGATTAACGTATTGCGTTAGGATTTTGACTTTTGCAATTCAGCTCATGTACCTGCAACTGGCCCAAATGTTAGAAGCTGCTTTTTATCACTTGGCAGAGAAATCCTCAGTTGACAAACATCGCTCCAAAACAAGCCACAACAAAATAAACACTCCCGTGCCACTGAACTGCTCTGCACCTCTGACAAACCAACAGCACAGGCACCACTTCACTTTGGGTGGAAACGTTTCATGTAAGTAGATATGAATACGACCTATGCTACAGTAAGAGCCTTGAGGAACAACTAGGACACAAGAGACAAAAGATTATAGCAACTTCATTTTTTTCCCTTTGTATCAGAAGTGGGAGATAAACCAGGCTGCAAGTACAACTACTCTAGTACGTGAGAATTACCTATGTGGCTGTAGATGGACTGAGACTGAAAACATGACCCTAATGACGCAGGAACGGCTGCACTGGAGGTCTCAAACTCCACCTTTTAAACTTTTCTCTCCTTCAATCCACACAAGTAATCTGTTTGAAGCACCATCCACTTGATCTTAACTGTGACCAATAAAAAGAAACAGCTACTGAATTCACAGATTCATTCTTCTGGATTATTTCTTGCGAGGAAAGTACAGAATATTCTTTCTCTACAACTCTCCCTCGCCTCAACAAAACCCAAATTATTAATCCTGAGTAGTTTCTACTAGCTTTCGCTAATTTTCTTCATCTATCACACACACTACATGCACTACAATGTGCATGTATAAAACTGCAATCAACATTAGTTAATCACAGTTCAATACTTCCCCTATTTACCACCAAGACAATCATGGAAGTCAGGAAGGTCACATATGCAGGAAGGTGCACATATGCACCAGACTGAG
Organism: Baryphthengus martii; assembly: GCA_013396935.1. NCBI lineage: Eukaryota > Metazoa > Chordata > Aves > Coraciiformes > Momotidae > Baryphthengus > Baryphthengus martii. Next base: position 167,410 of record VWZK01009196.1, on the reverse strand, counting down.
GGAAAAGGAAAAATAAAAACAAAAAAAACCAAAAAAACATAGGGTATACTCTGAAGAATATGTCATCTTCTGGTAAGATTTTAGAAGTTCTCCTGAACTGTCAGTCCTACTTGGAATCTAAGGAAAATTTCTGAATATCACGTGATAGAATGAAAAGGCTGAGAAACTATTCTGGGCGCTCTTTCTTCTTGGGTGACTAAATTTACTGCTCAACGTTTGGAAAAAGCGATGAACATTTCAGTTTTCATCTCCTGACAGATCAGGAACAGTGCAGTGGTGGTTCTGGTGTGGTTTGCAGGTGGTTTTTCATTTTTTTTTAATATATATATATAACTATTTTTTTAATCCCAGATCATTTAATTGAGCTAGTTTTCAGATGGACTCCATGTGATCAGTTGTATGAGCACAACTGAGGGGAGATAAACAGTACAGGAGTTTCTTAAACTAATTTTGCATGTGGAAAAATAAATGTGGAACTGCATTCTAAAGAAACTCATTTTACCTGCCTCTTCAAGATAAAAGCACCCAGATAAGCAATAAAACTAAAATTAAGGAATATCCCTCCAGAATGCACTTATTGAAAATATCCCAAAGTATCAATACTGGGGCTATACAAAGTAAATAAGCCAGTCAGTTTACTCAAGGGGATCGTGTTTTCTTTCCTGTATGACGGCATCTCACCGATGATGTTTCAGAGGTAGATGCTACACGTGGAGCTGTTACTGACAGGACGGCAGCTATACATGGCTTCTGTCAAAAAGCACTGGAGGATTTAACTTAGAGTTGGGAAAGCAAGAAAATGGATTTTAGCATTTTATGTGGATGACACCTTCTTTCAGAGTGCATTATTTAAACACCTGAGTGTCTGCATGAAGTAAGATACGCCCTTCACTCTGGCTTAGCCATCTAGGTTTAGGCAACATACAAGGTTCAAAGTCACACAGTTTTTGCCCTAGATTCAAAAAAAAGGTTATTTTACTTTTTCCTAAAGCTACGACCAGCACGCACTTCACTCACTTTTATCAAACACCATGAGAGACCCACCTTCCTTCTTTTATCTAGAAGGCTGACAGTGTGTTCAAGATACAAACACTTTGGACTCACTTTCAAAGTAAGAATTTGCATCCTTCCTACTCTAACTACCAGGTAGCCATAATACATGGAAAAAAAATGAAAATGCAAAATTCTTGTAGCTGACTTTATTCCTATGAGGAATGGTGAAATCCAGTGGCCGCACGTGCTTGTTTTTACTTGTAGTTTACAACCGCATCTATTTCAAAACAGAAATTTCTGAATTGAGATACATCCTTGACGGCAAACTAGGCAAGATAATACACAATAATGGCTCAAACTATATCCCTGTCTCAGGACAAACAATATAAGCTGCTTTGCTAATGGCCGCCTGACACGGGAAGACAAAAGCAGTGGCTGGAGCTGGTAGAGGAATGACTTGAGAACAGAAAAGTGATGTTATAACCACACATACTGGATGGTCCACTGGTCTAGAGAGGAATCATGGAACTTCCCATTTCCACTGCATGCATCTCACACATTGAGGATCTAGCCACTGCTGCCTACTTCACTCTTCCAAAGCCCTACCGCAGGCAAACAAAACTGCTATTTCTATTAACACAACCTACTCAAAACCAGGGACCGCTCGTAACTACAACTAAGGAAATCCCCAGCATGTTGCAAACCCTAACAGCAGTAACTGATAATGATTATCTGATGACTGGTGGCCTTTTTGAAATGAGCTTGGCAGGCCTCAGGCAAGGACTACAGAGATACCAACATCACAAAACTCCTCATAATTGGCATTAATTGCTCCTTTGTTGACAGCACAGCAGATCTGCCAAGGATTAAATGGATCGCAGTAACTAAATTCATCTCTAGTGATAGCCCTTCAGCGCATTACTAGGCTGGTGCAAAACATTCACACAGGCTCTGTCAATTTGAAATTGGGCTCAAGGCTCTGTTAATTGTACTGTTTGTGTAAGAACATTTTAAAAAAAAAAACAAAAACAAACAACACAAGACCAGTTCAATTAAGAAACCAAATGGCTCAACTATGAGTATTCCATTTGAACAGGGAACAGAATGGATGGTCCTTATGTGAGGACTCATCTGAACGGTCCTTCAAGAAAGGATGGTGGTGTTCATGCCTCTTTCAAGGTGGAGTATGTATCACTTCTCTGCAAAGACGTGAACCCAGAGAAACACCAACGGTTCAGCAAAGCCCAAACTAGCAAATCAGCCACCTGTCCCCTCCTTCCAAATTTCTTCATTGCAGTTTAACACACTGCTGCCAAAGTACGGCAGCTTACAGATGCAGCTCAGCATGTTACCTCCTGCACATTTATTTTAAATCTCAGTCGAAGTCTATGAAGTAGATTTGCATCCAGAGTCTGCATGGATTTTTGGCTGCATGCCCTTACAGCTGAGGCTAAGTAAGACTAGAAAATCAATTAGAACGTGCAGAAGGGCCAGCTCAGCCCTCAAAAGAAGAGTCAGCATACTGCCTATTTGTGATCTCTCTGTACTTCCATACGTGCTTTGACTCCTCTGAATACCAAGCCACCTTAAGGGGGGTGGAGGGAAGGGAGTTACATAACCAGAGATGCAATTACTCAACAACAACAAAAAAATTGTATTTCCTTTACTTGTATATGATTAGATGCAGGAAAAAAAAAACCTCTCCAGTGACTTATCTTCCTCTTTTGAGCATGGATATGGATGAATCAGACTATTAAACACTCAAAGACATCCACACAAGAAAACCTGACAATTATGAAATACCACAAAGACAGACAAATCAGAAATGGAAGGGGGGAGGGGATTAGGAACTCATTTCAGGTTTTACACAGCTGAATAATTTTACTCAGCAGCTACTGGTTTAAGAAGTTAGGTCGTACTATAAAACATCAGGGAATACTCTCGGCAATGGAGTCAAAGGGATTGTTTGGTATGGCCATGTCTGCCCTCCCTTGAAGCATGGCTCAAAAGGTTCTCAGCAGAAGGCTTAAAACGGATAGGCAGCAAGACCATTTCCTCATGCTTCAGTAAGTCAATATTTACATTTATATATAATGCCAAATGCAATGAAGTCCCTGAAATTAAGGAAAAATAGCAAAAATCAAACCAGAAACATACACCTTGCTAATACGGTCTGATCTCCCAGCGGCAAGCTGACAGGTAAACCGGGTATCCCGTTCAAGACCTTATCCCAAGGCAGAATATCAAACCTATCAAACACAGTAAAGCTGGGTAGCCCTATAATCCTGCCCGCATTCTCAAATATTACCTAGAAAACCTCAAATCACAGAAATAAGGCATAGAAAAGACTTGTGACTACTTCCATCAAGAGAATCTTCCATACACAACTCAGCCCATTATCTGGTTGTTCCTCCTTCTCCTCTGGTTCATGCCACCAGTTACAACGATATGTTTTGGACTACTGAAAAGCACATTACAGATATCAAAGTCAGTGCCCTGCTATCAGATACCTCACGCAGCCGCAGAAAAAGAAGAGAAATCAGAATCTACTCTGGCAGGTTCATTAAGGAAGAGTCCTTTGAAAGACTGGGTTACCCAACAGGTCTGACAAACTTACGAAAAGAAAGAACCAAGGAGGAAATAGTTTACGGAAGCAGCCTGAACACCAAGCTTGTCATCTGTCATATATTAATATATATGAAATGCTCTCTGAGCTATTTTAAACTAGAAATCATTACAGATGATTAATACATGGTCAGTTCTCAGAACTTATATATATACACACACACAGAGAAAGGTATAAATATGTGTGCATATGCATGTATGTGTATACATAGATATACACACACACACTCCTATATAGAGTATACATATATAAAGGCAACACAAATTCAAAGATGCTCAGACAAGGAGGCATCACCCGATCACAGAAAACAAGGGAGAAGAAATTAAAGTCTTGTTTGATATAAGATTTCTATGCTGCTAGGGTTGGATCACTTTTGGAAAAAGCAGGAAGAAAGTATAAATGAACAGGAGACGTAAAAGAAGAGCTCATCAGAAGGAAAAAAGAAAAAGATGAGGAGCTCAAACACTTCAACCAGTTCCACAGGTGGCCCCTAGAAAAAGCTAATAAAGTTCCAAATCTCTACAAACTAGCTACGACTTTGATGCAGGTAAGGAACAGTCTTACCAGCAAGTGTTATTTAGAACTACTTTTTTATTTGATGCTGTTGTGTGAATTAAACCCACAATTTTGCAAGAATAAAGCCAGTTTTAAGGTTGCCCAGCGCCTAAAAATACCTAGTGATTAAAATGAACTAAAGTGGCTATTAGGCACATAGCTTTCAAAGAGTGCCAGTCTGACTGGATTTGCAGAAATACTTGGAGGTACCTCTAAATCAAGACAGATTTAATCTTCTTGGATATTAGCCAAAATACAAAGAAAGAAAAGTCTAAGGGCTTAAGAGACACTTGTGGCAAGCAGCAGTGAAGAAAGGAGTTCAAGGAACACCCCAGCTGGAATAAACCGGTGGATTGATCATAGTGGCATGAAAACCTTTATGCAAGAGAATGCCTGATATATAGCTACCAAAATTAAAGTTCACTGGTGAACTACTTCATTAAAGAGATCATCACTAGAGTAGTTACCTCTGAAATTTTCCCATCACTGCTCGACTTGAATTAGCATTAACAGATTAATGGCAGTGGACCATTAAATTCTTCATGAAGAAGACAGATACCTGCGATCCCCACTCATCATCATGCTACTGCATTTTCTGCTGTATGTCACTTGAATTTCTACATTACTCTCACCATTGGACTTGGCTTCAAGAATCATTTTACATAAAGCTCTGGGTACCTAGCATCTAAATCTTCTAAACACATCCTTCCTGGTTACCAGATGGGACCTTACACTTTTTACCCCTCTTTTCCTCCCCCCTCCAAAGAGGCAGCTTGACTATGAGAGTATTATGAAGGAAAAGAGACTATTGTTTCTCAAACTGAAAAAAAACATGAGAAGAAACATTAGTCTTCCTTCCCAGATCAGCCTCAGTACACCAGCTCACTGCTCTCAGAGTTTTTTCCCCAGCAGCAGCCAACAAACATACACAGGTATCTTCATGTGCTGCCACTTACACGGCAATACTTGGAAGTCAATTATGTATAACTCTGTATTGAACTGCAAAGAGACCTTGCAACCTGAACAGCGACATTACCCTGCTGAGCTTCTGCTGGGTTCACCTTTGCCCTAGGGACAGGTTCACATTTGTTCCATTTTGCAGCGAGGTTGCAGTGGAAACTTCAAAGGCACAGAGCAGAGGCACGAATCGAGAAGAGCAGAAAGGAAGGTGAAAGAAAACTTCTCACTGAAGCATTAAGATTCACTGGTCATAGATAAAGATTGCATGTTTAAAAACAAAACTAGCATTCCCAAGAATCAGCCATGTAGAGTTGAAACAACAAAGTGGAAAATCCAGTCTCTAGCTCAACATCAAGTTAAAGATTTCCAAAAGAGCTCTACTCAAGTTACTGTTACACAAAAGGCTCCTGGAACAGCGTTTGAGAAGTTCTAACACTTCTACTGTTGTTTGCAGGAGGTTTTTGAAAGCCATCAGGTAAAGGCAATTTTCTGCTTATCTCATGAAACTCTATTTCACTCTAGTCCAGTCACAAGCTGGTAAAAAAAGTCAACAAAAGCCTCAAAACTAAGCCCTCCTGTCACAGTATTTCTGTTCTTATACTCATGCTGCTCAAGGAATTTCTGCTTATATGCTAAATGAGCACAATATAGTTTAACTGCACTGCCAACAAATCAGCAACAGCCATCTAACACTAGAAATGCTTGCTATCACCAGGCAAGGGAAAGGAAGGAAGGGCTGATCCAAAAAAAAATGAGAAAAACACTAAATCACATTTCTCCTTGATTCTTGTACAGTGGTTTTGGAAGCTTTCCATAGGCACAGGGCCAGGTATCTGCCCCCAAGCACCTCTCAGAGGTAACAGAGCTTCTCCAATTACCCCTCTGTGTAGCGCACAAGACAGCAGTGACCTGCCACCAACAAGTTACCCTGGAGATGCCAGCTCCTTCTCTAGCTCCAAAGACTGTGAAGTGAGTGGGTTGCCTCTCCCATTCTGCTGACCTACTTTGTGGCAACAGCAGTTAATAGCCTCCCAGCAGCTACTAGCTCTCGTATAGAGTCTTTTACAGCATTGTGGACACGTGTGCTGGCATCTGAAAATAACTAAAGGATGTAATCTGCTTTTTAGAAAATTAAAAATTACAACATTTACACAAATTATTATGTAATTTATGTAAATATTTATAACTACGTATAAAAAGATAAGAGGAAGTTCAGAAGGTCACCCAGCTCATTTCCCCACCTCACAGCTCACATTAACTCCCACATGGGCCAGAATAGTGTTTTGTTTGTTGTTTTTTTTTTTGTAATTTGGTGGTCCTGCTTTAAGCAAGAGGTTGGACCAGATGCCACCTTGAGGCCCATTTCACCCTGAATTCTCCTAAGATTCATAAAATGCTCATACATATGCAGACAAGGAAGTTGTTATAATTTCATATTACAACAAAACCTTGCAACCCTTTTTAAAAAAAAAACAAGGAATTTTCATACCTAAACTGAAAGAAGACATGAATGGCAGTGTCTACTTGAGATTTATTAAATCTAGCTATCGCCTCCTTCTTCTGGAGCATAACTATTCTGACAAATGCTACAATCACATGATCGTACATGATTGTTTCCTCTGGGCTTTGAAACTCAGGCTGTATACGGAACAGATGCACATGGATGGTGGACAGAAGGATACAGAGACTGGGTCTGGGGAAAAGTCACATAAGTGCTTTAAGTCTAGAGTGCTTAATACAGAATCTCAGAAAACATATCTGCACATATGGAAAGGTAGTGTCAAAATGGGCAAATGTAGCTCAGCTGTGCTCCATTATATTAAAAAAAGAGGCAGTGTGTATCCGAAATCGTTTTTTTGTTCTTGTGCTACACTTCCACACTGAAAAAGATCTGCTCCGACATGATCTGTTGGGCTCCACTCTAGGATTTTCACAATGTTATCACCTCTACTAACTTCACACTCCTGTCTGCAGGAATTGAAATATCTCAGTTATACCCCAAATGGTTCCTAGGAGGCACTGCCTTGGTTTTCATTCTTACCTTCTCTCCACTAGAGTAGAAGAAGTAACGCAATCGGACAATGTTACAATGATCCAGCTTTCTCATAATCTGGAGCTCTCGGTTCTGAAATAAAAGAAAAACAAACGATTAGTAAACCTCCTTTCTCACAGTGTTAGAGAACTGTAATGAACACCTTACAGATACAGGAGCTGACAAAACTAAGAAACCAAAGATGAACTGAAGTCAGAAAGAGGTGACTGCTTTCACTTGTTTATTAGTCTTCCAATTACTTCATCACTGAGCATTACTGACATCTTTGAGTACATTTTCCCTCTAAAATTAAGGTCCACAAATCCATCAAAAAAATCTAAGAATTACCTATTTACATTGTCAAAGTTTCAGTGGTAAAAGGCTAGAAGACTTTCCATTTATATTTTCTGATCTTACAATAACACAACATATCAGCCAGAAAGGTTGGAAGCCTATACCCCTTGATACAACCCCCTCTGTCCCCTGTCAGTCCCACATCCCCCCCCTGCCCCCACCACTAAAAATAATGTAACCTATGTAAAAGCTACATGCCTGCCCTCTTCCACACTGCAAAAGAGGTTTGTGAAAAAAAGATCATTTCTTGTATCATTCTCTTTGCAGTACCAACAAGAAGCACCTGAAATTGAGTAGGTAACTCAGTTACCATTTTTATTCAAGGAAGGTTTAACCAGGTTTAGGTCAACAGAGTAACAATGTTTTTTTATTATTTCATATCAACCTGAAAAAAAAACTTAAAATAAAATCAGCTAATTACATGATTGATAAACCGGGGACTTCACTGCAATATCTATTGTAACTGAGCCCTAAACAAATGAGATCTTACAACCTAATAGATAAGAATGAGTGAAATGTTGAACTGCAGGTATGAATAAAAACAAGTAAAACTAGCACAGCTATGTCTGTTATACTTCATTCCACAGCTGTTGCTACAATGCTCCTCTTTCCTATGCTCACATTAACACATTGCTCTTTGTCCTTCCTCAATTACTATACAACCTGCAGCTTCAAAAATAGAAGGTATTCCCATTTTTACTTGGATCACAGGATTACTTGCTTGAATTACTTCCTAATCACACATCTTAACTAGATAGTACCAACCTACACTACACTAATACACTGCTCTTACTAGCATCATTAACGTTCAGAAAACTTAAGGAATATATGGGAAGAAAATTCTTCAGCCACCACACATTTTCATACATCAACGCACAAAGCTAAACACCTACTTTGTGTAGTGCTGCTGTCAAAATAAGGATTTCATATTCTATGTATGTGAAGGTCACGTATAGTACCCATCACTATGATCAAAGCTTAAGGAACTCCACAAGAACCACTCACGGCTTCTAATGTGAACATGCTGATGAACTCCACTTTTAGTTCCTCTAAGCCATGTAGCCTTAAAGAGAGAGGTGCTAGATAGGATGCAGGATCACTAATCCCATCATCCTTGCCACCTGCTGACTGAAAAAAATACTTCAGTATTAGTCAGGCTCTTTACAAACACGAGTGACATCTCACACAATTATCGGCTGGCAATTATCCAGCCAGTAGTTAAGGAGAAAGCAAGTCCTTCCCTGAGCTTGCCCGGCTTGTGAACAGATTAAAGCCTAAATCCGTTAGGTGCACACCAATACAGACCTATTCTACCCTGAAGGATGAAGAGAGAAAGTAAGGGAAAGCAGGGAGAGACCTTTGAGGCTTTCACCTATCTCCTAAAATCCCATGGAGTGAATTTGTGAGAGGAACACCGACTTCATCGCAGAAGCTCATCAAAACACCTCACAACTCACAGAGAAAAGCATTCTTCTGGTAGGAACAGGGGCTCAAATATTCTCTACTTTTTCATTCTTTATTAAACACTATCAAAAAGAAGTTAATTTTGAGAGTCAAGGCTGGAGTTCCTGTGACACATGGCACAGTTCAGACTTCAGGTCAACAGAAAGACCTCATCCTCCTGTCTCATCTAAACCACATGCCACTGCTGGCTCAGCAGTGTCTCCCTGGACCTTGCAACCTGGGGAAGGTTTCAACTAGCAACCCAAAGTAGGAATGGCTCTAGATCCCATCGGTCACTGAAGCACCAATTATGATGAGATTAATTTCTCCAGTTGGCTTTTACAGTATTATTACAGGACTGAACCTAACAGTGGAAGTTCCAGCACCTCAACCAAATTCCACCATCAATTCAGAGCACAATGTACAGCAAGTAATTTCTTCCTTCCTTTCTCCCACTGGCTGCAAGAAGGGAATAATGCCTTTCGTCTCACGAAAGTACTGCAAGAAGTGTGAATATCTGAACATTAATGTATAAATATTATTTTGACAGTATCTCTCCAAACTCCTTAAAATATCCATATCTACTCTAAGGTTATCACCTTATGTTCTCTAGATAGTATGCATATGCTGGTTGGATAATACGGGGCGGGGGGGGGGAATCAGCAGAAGTTATTCAAATGCTAGGCTGGAGTTATATTTGTACTCTGGTGCTTCATCCTAGCACAAGCAGAGCCTGTGCCCACCTTGGTATTTTCCATTCTGATCCATCTCCTTCAGCTCTCATCCTGACCATCTGCTGCATCTGCAGAAACAGCGCTTCAAGAGGTGCTAATAATATTAGGGATAACTCATAAACCAGTTACACAGTAACCTATATCTCAGATCCTGTGCCCAGAGAGAAGGAAACAAATCTAAACTGTCATCTTAGCCAAGTAGTCACCTCCGCCGTCTTAAAACCAAGCTGACTTCTAATCACCACTCCCTGGTGGAGTTAAAACTGGACTACTCGAACAGTTACAAAGCTCAAATTGGATGTGACAGGGGAACAGCTACTGATGTTCATGTAACAGACCGACGCTTTGAAGAATTCATGTTTTTCTCAGATGAGTACCTCAACTAGTCTCATTTTTACCGTGCATCTTAAACATTTTACCATATACGCCTTATAGAAACAACAGCATTTTCATATTATAATGTGGGCTATTAATTACCAGTGCACAAATTCACCGGGGGGAGGATATCAGATTATAAGCAGGCAACCTTTAGTGAAGAGCACCAGATGTCCTATACCGAGTACAAGAGAGAAAACACATCTAAATATAACGCAAACTAAAACCATTGCAAAACATGCTGATGAGAAAGGCTGACAGTGCATGATCAAAACACAGGGTGAAGGAAACAAAGTTTGTCCTTATCCTTAACTCATCATTTTTGTGTTCCGAGACACACGAATGTAAGTTAAAGACTCAAAAAGTTAATTCTTCTTTCCCATTGTCCCACCCATTCCCAGGAAGAGAATGGTTTAGTTTTCTTAAATGTATGACAGTACCAGGTCTGGTAAGCAGTGGAGAAACCAATACCCTTCAGCATCAGCCTTGCCCCACAAAAGGACTCAGAAGACTTCTGCTCAGACAGATTTGGTTAAAGATTGCCAAGAAAACATCAGATTTACAACTTCAAAGCACAGTCAATTAAGCTCACCCATGAAGATTCTTGCCTTCTCTCCAAAGTTACCACCTCGATTCCTCATAACTGTGCTAGTGCTGCAGTTGATATGAAACCACCAAAACATCATTCCTGCCTCACTACTGTAATCTGCTATTACAGACTAGTGTAACCATCACCCTACACACGCACACTCCCCTCCCCATCCAGAGATTTCTAGAGTTATGCCAGTTTGCATTCATCATCCCTAACCTAGATTTTTTGCTTCCCCAACCCCTTCCCACCCCCAGCTTTTAACAACAGGAGATAAAATGACTGCATCATCAGAGATGACGCCTTATGGACTTGCAATTTCCTGAACTGGACCAGAACAAATTAAGGTGGAAGGTTTTGTACAGCTCAGGTCAGCACAACATTTTCAATATATACCCAGTGAAGTGTGAAAATATCACCTGGATGAAGTTCAGAAGATAATTCCTCAGAGTTTCCTTAGCTAAAGGGCATGCTGGGTTTTGCTTTTTCTTTTTTCCTCACCCCTCTGAAATACCTGTTTCAAGTCTCAACAAGGTTCTTTGAGGATTACATTCAAAGCAAATGAAGTGAGAGAAATTAAAAAATTGTATTTTTGCCTTCTCTCGCACCAAGGACATGACCTGATTCTTGTGAATAGATAAGACAGTAAGTCTTGTCCTTTTGGGAGAGGATATCTTTTTGATGGAAAGGCTGGATAAACCACCAGTCTAGTTCAACAAGCAACATCAGTCGTCTTTCTTAAATCAAGCAAGGCCAGTAACTAAAATTAATTCCCAGTTTTGCACTTTTTGGATTAATTTTTATTCTTCTTGGGGTAGTATCTTAGGATCATAGAACTGTCAGGGTTGGAAGGGAACATGAAGATCATCGAGTTCCAAACCCTCTGCCATGGGCAGGGACACCTCAACTAGATCAGGCTGCCCAGAGCCCCTTCCAACCCGGCCTTAAAAACTTCCAGGCATGGGGCTTCCACCACCTCTCTGGGCAACTCATTGCAGTGTCTCACCACCCTCATGGTGAAGAACTTCTTCCTAATGTCCAATCTAAATCTACCCTCCTCTAGTTTGAATCCATTCCCCCTTGTCCTATCACTACCTCTCATCCTAAAAAGGCCCTCATCAGCTTTCTTGTAGCCCCCCTTCAGATACTGGAAGGCCACAAGAAGCTCTCCTCAGAGCCTTCTCTTCTCCAGACTGAACAACCCCAACTCTCTCAGCCTGTCTTCACAGGAGAGGTGTTCCAGCCCTCTGATCATCCTCATGACCCTTCTCTGGACATGTTCCAGCACGTCCATATCCTTCTTGTAATCGGGGCTCCAGAACTGGACGCAGTACTCCAGGTGGGGTCTCACAAGTGTGGAGTAGAGGGGGAGAATCACCTCCCTTGACCTGCTGGCCACGCTTCTCTTGATGCGGCCCAGGATATGGTTGGCTTTCTGGGCTGCAAGCGTGCACTGATGGCTCACGTTGAGCATCTCAGCCACCAGCGCTCCTAAATCCTTTTCTTCAGGGCTGCTCTCAAGCCAGCCACTGCCCAGCCTATAGCAGTGCTTGGGATTGCCCCGACCAAGATGTAGGACCTTGCACTTGGTCTTGTTGAATCTCATGAGGTTGGCACGGGCCCACCTCTTCAGCCTGTCGAGGTCCCTCTAGATGGCATCCCTTCCCTCCTGCGTGTCAGCTGCACCACACAGATTGGTGTCATCGGCAAACTTGCTGAGGGCGCACTCAATGACACTGTCCATGTGGCCGATGAAGATGTTAAACAAGATCGGTCCCAGCACTGATCCTTGAGGGACTCCACTTGTCACTGGCCTCCACTTGGACACGGACCCATTGACAGCCACTCTTTGGGTGCAGCCATCAAGCCAACTCTTAATTCACCGTGTGGTCCATCTGTCAAACCCATGTTTTACCAGCTTGGAGGCCAGGATGCCGTGCAGGACAGTGTCGAAAGCTTTGCTCAGGTCCAGCTAAATGACTTCAAATGCTCAAGTTGTATTTATATAGATACATCTCATGTTCTTCTATCAGGTTGGAAAAACAGAAAATGGAGGGTAAACATCACTTGAATTCTGGCATGCCAGGTGAATGGAAGCAGCACAGGTCGATCCAAATTTCTCAGTATACACCATCTCCCTCCTCATGCACAAGTCATGTTTATAGTTTCCTCCTTTCTCCTGCTTCCATGATAAATGTGGTAGAATGAAGAAGATTCTTATTCTTCAGCAAAGGTTTTCCCACTGTGAAGAGTCTGAGCAGGGAGCCATATGCAAAGCTGGAGAGGAAACTAGTTTCCAGTCAGAGGCATGAAGGCGGTGATGAAGCAGCAGGGCTTGTTTTTTGGTGTTTCTTTTTTTTTCCCTGTGCTTTCTTCCACTCAAACAGCCTAAATAAGTAGTCACCTTCACTCAGCTTCACCTGCTGCACGGCTGAGCCTGCCCAGAGAACAGGATCAGGCAGAGACCTTGAGAGATTTAAAACATTTTAACAGAGCAGGAAGAAGCCTCTTTAACCTGACTACCTCCCACCACAGAAAAAGGCTGGACTCTAAGCACAGGGCAGCAGGCACACGCCACAGAAGGTTTTCCCCTGTGATCCTAGCCAGCTACGCTTGATGCCTTGCAGAGGCAGCTGCTTGCAGAATGCTTGAGCCGTATCTCCAAGACTCAGCTTTGTAAAACATACCACGACAACACCCTGCAGACCACAAAGGAAGCCACCATACTCACCATAAGCTGCCTGCGGTACAGAAATAACACCTGACGGGTTACCGAGGAGAAGCGGGATCACCAAGACCAGGATATTTTCACTAATACCATTACTAAAGCTCCAATTCTAGTATGTCTGCTTTATCCTAAGCTTAGTGGAACAGACTGTAAAATGAAAGTTTTATGATGTCTTCTCCAAAAATTCCTGAAGTTGCCTGACCCATTCCTCCAAAGGCAGATTTTCAAACACCATCAATCGCAAGGCTACTTTTAACACTGTCTTACTGTCAGCAAAAATACTGTAGAAATTATTCTATGGCTCACAGCACTAACAGCCTTTCACAGATATATGATAAATTAAGCACTTTACAGAATAAAGGCCAGTTCCTACATTCTCTTCTATTTTCCCCATGCTATCATAGAAATAAATCAGTGCTTGGAGGAAGTAGTGGTGCAGACGAGGCTTAATTACAGAGGTCTGGGCTGAGAATCTGCCCATGCCAGACTTCAATAGCTAGCCACCCATGCCAAGTCTATTTTGTAGGCAAGCAATTTCAAGCAGAGATAAACATCAACAGGGATCACAATTTTCATCAGGGATCGCAGTTTTCAACACTGATTAGGAAAAAGCCCCCCCAGTTAAGACAGTCTTCCTCTCCTGCCAGTCCCATCAAGTTTCCAACACTAGCAGATCTAAGTTGGGAAGGTCTCCATTTTTAACACACCTGTTAAGTCTCAAACTCATATAATCATGACCCTTAACCCAGAAATAAAGGACAATGCCAACAAACAGATATTTAATAAATAGTATTCCTATCTATGACATACCAAGAGTCATAATGACACAACAACCACCACCCAGTTAAGTGCTGGTCCACCAACAATTGTTAAATACTTGCAGCCCATCAGGCCTAATGTACAGGTCAGAAAGCCCAGCTATCAGGTCCTTCTCCAACTTCCACCAACGTGTAACAAATGCACTTGCACAGAAGTAGTTTTGATGGTTAGCATTTGTAAAAGCACTTTGATTTCTACTATCCAAAAAGTCCTAGAGACGTAGCTACAATACTAATTAATATACTGTTAACACACAGAGCTCCCTAAAGACAAACCAAACAACAGCAGCCATCGGGAGCTTATAAATTACTGCTTTAAATACTCGCACAACTCACATGCGCCTTCTTGCATCTCTTCCTGCCTGCCATTCAGAGCGATCCCAACTCTCATACAAGAGAAAATCCAAATGTTAAGTGCCCGTACAACATGAGACTAACGAGTTTGCACGCACTGTGCCACATAAGTGGGATGAACAGAGGAAGCTGATGGAAGGTACAAGATACAGACCGGCTGCGCACGCATTTCTGTGCAACTCAGTGGACTACAGAACTAAAAACAATATTAAGATTCCAAACCCAACTTCATGTCGCTATCGAGTTACACAACTCTGCCAAACTTTTCACTCTTCGTCCTCATGCAAAAATCTGATAACTAAAATCCTGAAGCAACAAACGATGGAGACACAGCAGGGTTGCACGGCAAAGAGTTCTGAAACGCTGGCCAGTGAACACCCAGAAAGAGTCAGAGGCGCAAAATGTGTGTGTCAGCTGTATTCTAGCCAAAATTTATTACTGAGCACGACGACCTTCAGCCCTGGCACAAATACAGATCAGGGCAAAAAGCCTGCTTCGAATGTGGTAGTAGGCAGGACCTGCCTGAAGAGGCCAATGGGCCTGAGGAGGCTGGGCTGAAGTTGGGGCTGGGCCAGAGCAAACGGAAGGTGCAGGCTTCAGGCATAGGTGGGGCCATCAGTGCACTCCCAATCTGCAAACCCATTACATCTCCATTGAAATTAAAGAGCTGACAGAGGCAGCAAGAGGAAAAAAAAACCATGCTTTAAACTGAAGCTCTAGAACAAGGGAAGAAAGTCATACAGTCATGGAAAATGTGGGCTAGATTTCATTAACCCCTTAAGAACTAGACAGATGTGAACCCCAACCAAGCACTTACGAGCGAGCTGACAGAAAGGCATATTGGATGAATATCCTGAGGTACCAACAAACACCACTACCTTGTTTTCACCCTATTAATTCTTTTTATTGTATTATTGCCCCCAATAACCTCAGGTATGACATTCCTTCTCACAAAGGGACCACATGCTTTGAAATTTGTAACTCTTCCTCTAGGCAATCAGCAGTGGCAAGTACCGTATATCATCTCCAGCTTGCTCTTGCCAATCCAGGAGAATGTCTACATTCGAGTTTTCTGCTTCTTACAGCTATTACACCTAGTTCCTATGAGTGGAGACATAAATGGCCTATTTGTGTTCTTAAGAGAACATACAACAAGCCTCAGTCTCTTGAGAGAAGAAAAATTCTAACTCTTCTTTTATTTCCTACCTGTACCTCAAAAGTTAATTGAAGGGTGAAA
Organism: Baryphthengus martii; assembly: GCA_013396935.1. Lineage (NCBI taxonomy): Eukaryota > Metazoa > Chordata > Aves > Coraciiformes > Momotidae > Baryphthengus > Baryphthengus martii. The sequence goes on along the minus strand of VWZK01009196.1, from coordinate 151,612 downwards.
GTCAAATTCTTCATTAGCTTGTCACTGCCTCTTTGAATGGAAGTGGAGTTTGAGAGCCTCACAGAGACCTAATACCATCTCCATGTTCCTGCTAGCTCAGGAAGCTCGAGACTAAACTTGGATTGCAAACTGATTTCCAGCATCATGTCACTTCTAGACCACAACTTGAAATTCACTTCATCATTTTCAAGTGTTTGTTTCAAATATTGGGATCTGATGAACAGCTCAGTTCTACATTTCAGTTCTACAGCATTTACTGGTCTGTGCCAGTGGTAAGCTCAGATGCAGAAGGAATTCAGTGCACACAAGATAAAAGTTAGAAAAGCAGAACTAGGTCTGAAACTAGAGATGGTCCAAGTCAATTACAACACTGAAATAAAGTGCAGAAAGGAAAATAACTGAAAGGAGCGTGTCCAGAGAATGGCAGTGAAGTTGGTGAAGGATCTAGAGAACAAGTCTTATGAGGAACAGGTGAGCGAACTGTGGTTGTTTAGTCTGAAGAAAAGGAGGTCAGGGTAGACGTTTTTGCTCTCTACAACTACTTGAAAGGAGGCTGTAGCAAGGTAGGGCTTGGTCTCTTCTCCCAAGTAACAAGTGGTAGGACAAGAGAAAACGGCCTCAAGTTGCACCAGGAGAGGTTTATGCTGGATATTAGGAAAAATTTCTTCACTGAAAGAGTTGTCAAGCAGTGGAACAGGCTGCCCAGGGAAGTGGTAGAGTCACCATCCCTGGAGCTATTTAAAAGACGTGTAGACATGGCACTGAGGGACATGCTTTAGTGGTGACCTGGCAGTGCTGGGTTAATGGTTGGACTTGATGATCTTAAAGGTCTCTTCCAACCAAAACGATTCTATGAGAAGTATTTTCTAAAACACAGCCCTATGCTCTCAGATAATAGCCATTCCTTTGCAGTGGCAGCACAGAGGATCTCTGTTGAAACTCTTACAGAAAAATTCATTTTCCTTTTATAGGAACAGCAGACAGATTTTTCCTCATGTTTTGATTTAACTCTTTAACTAGGAATAAGGAAGTAAGTGTAAGAATGCCCATAACACCAGTCCTCAGGGAGCCTGCAACATCCATAGACACTTACACCTGCAATCACAACCGGAACAAGTTGCAATTAATCTATTAATCAAAGAAGTTCTTATCTCCCACAGGCATAAGACATTTGCTGAGTTGCTAATCACTATGTTATTAAAGGTAAATGAAATGCTTTATTACTCTTGGCCTTCTCTTCTTACATATGATGCAGATGTTTCATACAGACAGATTCCAAAGGACTTGCAAAACAAAAATAATTTCTTCTCACCCTCTCAAAAAATATTTATTTATTCAGGGAACAGGTAAGTGCTGCCTCCAACGTTTACTATTCCTTTGTTTCAGGACTATTGCTGCATGACATGAAGGTGTTTGATGCTAGCAGTCATTAGGAGCTTTAATTTCAATCCAAATCAATATTTCTCATTCCCTTAGACTTTAGACAAAACACCCAAATTAGAAAGACAAAAGAAAGGGAAACAATAGGTGAAGACTGAGCAGGGAGCAAAGGGGGAATGGAACTGGCAAGCAGAATTAGCTGGCTGCAGATGATTATTTGCTAAGCAAAATTAAATCTTCCAGAAGCATGAGTCTTAATGAGCTCTCAGATGACCAAGGTTTTCAAAGGTTAAGCATTCCCCACTGAATTCAGCAGCAGACTGGGCAGCTCCTCCTCTGGGCACGGGGGAATGGGAGAGGAAATTGGCTCAATTCCAGCAGTGGAGTATAGCAACCTACAGGCCTTCTGTTACGCACATGCTCAATAAGCTCTTCCTCCCAAGTTTCTGGCAGGTTCTCCACTCTGGTTTGCTAAGTTTGCCACGAGCAAATACCAGCATTTATCAGTTACTGCTATAATTTAAAACCATCGCATATGAATATCAGGTCCGAGATCAGCCTAGAATAATAAATACCCTACAAAACTTCAGATGGTAGCCACACGTGTAGGAGAACATTTCAACACTCGTTCTTCATAGTTTTACATACAAAATCAACTCAAGCTTCCTCAGATACGTATGTTCATACTAAAAGGCAGAAGTACATTCTTCCAGTAGTTGCAAAGTCATTTCATCAGCTGACGTTTGCTAGATACAAGAAATCTATCACACACTTAAAAGGGAAAGCCAGCCATGTCAAAGTACAAATCCACTATAAGCTATTAGAAGAGTTAGTGTTCAAGTTTGATAAAACAGGTTATCAGGCTGCTTCTTTGAGTTTTATTCCTTAGTCAGCACTAGCACTTTTCAAACACTGTCCCATTTTTCAAGAAATCATTTCTCCTAGGCTAAAGGGTGCCACATGACTGAAATGAAAAGATTAGGACATCTTCCTGTTCACGTCTAGCCTAAATTGCCCAAAAAGAGTACAGAAGAGAACAAGTTTTAGTAACTATTTTCATAGTAAAGCACATTTTTTAATGACAAATTTTAAAAGCAGAGATACAGCAGTATGGTTAGATTCACCACGTAGTCATGCAGAGAAGTAATAAGGATCTCCAAAAGAAAGTGGCAGAGAGAAATAATTTCTTATGTCAGGTAAACACCAGAAATTTAAAGCAGCACGTTAACCACATTTCAAAAGGCTACACTACCAGCTCACAGGCTTTCAGTCTCCCAAGGCCCAGGTCGAGCTGGACCAAACCAGGGCAGGGGTAACCTAACTTCCATGCCACCCAGAATTTTTTCCCTCAGATTCTGTAAAGATCTAGGAATAGTCTGCCCAGGGCAGTGGTGGAGTCACCATTCCTGGAGGTATTTAAATGGCATGTGGACCTGGTGCTTAGGGACACGATTTAGTGACATACTTGCAGTGTTTGGTCAGGGGTTGGATCAGATGATCCTGAAGGTCTCTTTCAACCAAAGAGATTCTGTGATTCATTCGTTTCCTTTTCTGACTTAAGACAGCTCTGAATTTAAGCCTACCCCAGGGTAAATGTCATCTGCGATGTCTTAAGAAGATGTTGCAATGAGAGTCAGCCTCCAGGTCCTGATTCACAAACACCAGCAGCTTAAAATTGCAAGGTAGAGGTAGCCCTCCAGCTGCCCACCCCATCCTCCTTCTCCAGAGAAGTGCAGTGTCCTGCAGTGAGGACACCCAAGTGAGGATACCACCTGATTCACCAGCTTGCCACCTAAAGCACAGAGCTTATCAGGAATTGACTTCAATGCTTAACACTAAGTTGCAAACTCCGTTGGAACAGTGAAAACTGTTATCCCAATAAGCAATAATTTAATCCATTTTTAAACAACAGAAAGCATCTTGTACTTCACAGTACCTTATGTCATAGGAACTGTAGTTGCTAGAAGTTGGTGCTCAAGAAAAAGAACAGGTGATAAAACAGCCTCTGGTTAACAGAGCTGAAGAGACCAAGGACTGAATGCCAGCAGCTTCCTATCCAACTAGGCAGAGTTACTCTCTGCAGAACAAAGTCAACAGTCACAGGAGCAACATTCCCAATATTGCTCTTTGTAGCTGGAGCAGATACAGCTTTTAACAGGAAAGTTCTCAGGATAGCCCCTACTGACAGGAGCATTATTAACCAGAAACACACTCACTGAAAACACAAATAAATACAATCAATTGCCTCTTATTTCTACAAGATTGTGACTTCTGAGTTGAATTCATTTCCTCACCCCACCCCTGACCAGTGAACAATGCTTTTCTGCAGTTTTTTGAAATCAAACTCTATGCAAAAGGTGCTGACTCTTTTGCATTCAAAATCCCAGCAGCATAAAACAATGAAGAGCTACTTCCCACTGAGGACATGGTACTGTCTGCTTATGCAGGCAAGACAGTGTTGCTCTTACACCTTCTGGTGTTCACCACACACAAGGTTAGACAGAGCCACCAATATCTTCAGCTGTATCTACATTCAGGAAAATTTAATTCATATCAATTTTAAAGGTGAATCAGTTAAAACTTCCAACTGTGTTTAGCTGGACAGTTGAATTCAGAAGGGTCTCAGCCAAATTTAATTCCCCATGAAAGCCCATTATCTACTCAAGAAGTCATCTACAGAATCATTACCCACAAGCAGATCCATGCAGACAAGCCAGTAGGACAGGATGCACAGCTCAGTGCTCCACCAGGAAGGGACTTTCTACTATCACCGGCACACAGCACTGTGCATTTGCGCTGGGTACAGGCTGTTCCCATCAGCAAGGTGAACTCTTTCCAAGAGATACTGTTTACCCTTTCTGCTAAATGATGGCCTTCACGCTGCCACAGAAATTGCTCAATGAGCACACTGACTCTGGTATGTCTCCAACACTCCAGGCAACCTTCAACATATCCTAGTTTTCCTATGTCTCATACTACTTTCTTGTCCTACTAGATCTGTTAGTCCTACGTGAAAGTAGATAACCTTTATGCCTGTTATGCACAGTTACAGAAGTTATCCCTATCAGAAAATCTCTGAGACTATCTACAAACCATGTCCTTTTTCTCTGTCTCCCAAGCTATGTTGACTTTTTGGAAGAAAAAAAATAGAAGTATGCATTGTACCAAGTTCTTGACTATTTGCTCTAGCTCTTCAAATGTTGACTCCAATCATCTACTTTGGTTTCCAGCACACTGGGGTAAAAGCATTTCTATTTCGTATGCTCTCATGCTGCTGCTTTTGCAGGTATCTAAATGGTAAGCGAACAGTTTTAATAACCCCAGTGTAATCAAGGAAGCCCCAGGTCTCACAAACAGGTAATTCCAGTACATGTTACTGTGATATTGCCCTAACAGAATAATCTAACCTAGAAAGAGTATTATATTACTTTATAAAAAAAAAAACAAAAAAAAAAACTACAGAGCTTCTAATATCATTGCCTCAACTAAAAATTACCAGCACTTACCACTTTCTAATTTTATAACTCAGAATTGCTCACTGTTTATAAAGTATGTTTAGCAGAGCACCACAAAGAATAATAGTATGTATTTATCCTTATTTTTAGGAATTCTTCAGAAATCTGAGCTCACCTCACATCTCCTGCTCTATATCCTATTACTTTCTGTAAGATTTCATCCGAAATGTGATCACATTTGTTCAAAGTCAGAAAGGAAAGCAAGTGCATCTGTGTTAGAAACTCAACTGACCTTTCTAATATTCCCTAGGCCATGTTATACATTTTTGAGCAAACTTCAAAGTGCTCATTTCCACACTTTCACACTCACTACTAAATCCAATGTTAGTCAACAACACACCCTTTTTAAATCTCCTCTTACTTACCAGTAAAATCAAACTAAGGCACTAAAGTGCCTTACTGGGTTCACACAGGCAAAGTGAACATTCATGAGGAAGAAAAAGGAGGGGGAGGGCGAACAAAAAAGAGGGTTGTCCTCCTCTGTGTGCCTGCAGCCAGAGCCATGCAACCGGTGGATATCGCAGCTGGGAGCTCAGGAAGAAGTATGTCTGTCTCACCACAACACCCAGATAAGTTGCACTGTCCCACCTTCAGGGCCTAAGTAGCCTGGAACAAATGATTTCATTTATAATCAGTCAACATGCTTGCACTGTTACACTCATCTGGTATAAATGAGATGCATGTTTTCAGGCCCAGAAAACTTGGTACAACCTTTATGACTCATGCGTCTGGTGACATTAAACTAAGATGAATGCACAAGGGCCTGCAAAATCAGTCTGATAAGCAGATCCTCTGACAAATCTTCAAATGCAGTAACAGAAGCAGATGAATCTTTAGGACATCAAGTCAGACGTTCTGTCTTCATCCTCACTTGATAAAATTTAAGGGGGAAAACAAGGAAGGAAATACACTCTAGCTCTCTGTGACAGAATGCCTTTTGAATTACAAAAGAAATACTACTATGGGACTCAGCTGTTCTTCTACACACACAGTATTCTTCAACGATTCAGACTGGATGTTTGTATTTTGACCAGTTAGCGGAGGACTGAGCAATCTAATCACCAGGGCTCCACTTTCAAAGGAACATCACAAACGAAGAGGTGAAATGAGCACTTTTGTTGGGCCTGTAACAATTACACATGGCTTCAGATTTAGAAGAACTACAGAATACAGATGTATGTAGTCTGGGTATTTGCACCATGACACATGACTACTCATCCCAGTTCACTATACCAGGCACTGCATAAACAAAAAAACACCCTGAAGAAAGCAGACTGCATTCTATTTAGTTAAGGGTTTGTAAAATGTATTTTAAAATACGATAAACACCACACCTCATATTTCACCCTAAATAAAAATGGGTCCCTTCCTTGCTTCTGCCCAAAAAACAGTACAAATGTACTATGCTCTCTTTATTGACTAAACTCCTTCTATTATAAAACAAGTATCAACAAAGTACCAAAGCATCAAGCACAGTAATTAGAATTTTCCTTAATAGAGTAAATTTCTCATTACCTTTCCAGAAATATTTCTTCTTACAAAGCCACTAAAAGAAAATCAGATTCCATTTTACTTCCTGCAGTAGATCATACAGGAGTCTACTAGGTCATCCAGCAAAACCTCACAGTCTCCACTGTCCTTTAAATTTAGTCTTGGGCATCAAACTTCACTGCGTGATGCAGACAGAAAATATGAGGGGGAAAGTAAAGTGGAACATAAAGCCTAAACAAGTTTTTCTCAAAAACGTGCAGCGCAAAGTAGCAGAAAATTAACTTCTTGCATTGTGTTGGCTAAAAATATTTGTGTTGGTCACTCACATATCAGTTGTCCCAGGGACCAGGAACTATTCGAGTCACAGGAAAAACCAACAGCATTGCTAATTCTACAATATGCCTGACAGTCTGAAGTGCCTCTGTTTCTGCGCTGTAGACGCTTGACAAGACATTTAAAATAGCTTCCTATTATTATTTTCTCATTTCCTGGTTCTACTGTTCAGAGCAGCAATGGGCAGCACATACTGCCTTTAAGCAGCAAAGAAAACAATCATCAATTATATGGCTCTCAAAGCTTTGAAAACTTCCCAGAAGGAACATGCCAGTTGGTTCTAAATCGTCACGTTTACTCAAGAAAACAAAGTGGCAATCAAGTATTATTCCCATTTCCACGTTTCCTTAAACCTTATTTTGTTTGCCAAATTTGAGTTGCCCTTCTTCAGGGAAGACCTAGGAATAAAAAACACAAGCAGATCACGTACAAGGTTTTTAAAAAAGCAGGAAGGGTTGAACTACAAGGCAGTACTGGAGGACACAGCACAGCTGTCTTGGTGACACATGAAGGGAAAGATCTGTTCCCCATCTTTGCTTCAGGACACCTCTGCTAAGCAGCAAGTGGATCTCTTCTGTCCTTCCTCTGTCTCACATTTCATCAGTTATCCTTTGTTTTCCCTCAAGTGTATAGTTACCACTGCAGAATATTTGAATAAATAGAAAATGTTGAGTTCAAAAAGGACACGGTGTTAAAGATAAAAATTGGTGTTCATCGGCAAAAACTGAAGCCAAAACTGTTTCACCAAAGATAATTCAACAAAATAAGAATAAAGTAAGGAAGCGAGAGCCATGGGTACCATGTTGCTAGATGCAAAAAGTGTTGATGTTAAATCTTCCGTAGCCGGGCAATCTCACGCTGTGAGACTTCTAAAAGAGAATACACAATGGTACAATAAAAAGCCTTAAAAGTAACTGCATGCACCAAACATGCAAGCAGTTTCAAAAGCACCGTTTTTATCTCAATAAGCATCAGCTAATCCTCTATTTATACTCTACACAATACTTTCCTCCCTGACTGGGAGATGGGTGTAGAAGGTTCCCACTGGGACATCGCTTCCACCCAACATCCACTCTAACCCTCCAGCTCTATACAGCACCGGCATTAGCCAGCTCTCAAGAGCATTAGGCGTGCCTACTCTCTGTCTGCTTGTCTTTAGCTAGAACTGCAAGGTGAGGAAAAAAAAAAAAGAGTACCTTAGAGTTTATGTATGACTTAAACCAACTGTGTATCACTAAATCCCTGAGCTTCAAAAAGACTTCAGAAATTTAACTGCGACTTTTCTCTTTTGAAACAACCAAGTTCAGGCGGCATTCACAAAACAAAGAGTGGCCACGATTCTTCACTTGCAATCAGTTGCACACTTAGAAAGGCTACTCCACTATCACACTAAGAGGGTGCCAGTGGTAGTCATTAAATATTTTCAAATGAAAAAAAACCAAAACCTGCTTAACCAGCCAGTAGTCTGCCAATCTCAGAGACGTGCATCCAGCGTGAGGATACATTCTCAGGCAAGCGAAGATACATAGCCTTCATGGTAATACTCCTGAGAGGCTACCACGGAGCTTTCCATAGAACATCAGGTCCATGCTTTTCACAATTGCTTTCAAACAGATGGCATGGTCCCCCAAAAATCAAGAACATTAAAGTCAGCTTTCACCTCAGTGAGACAGACTTATGAACAGGTGCAATAACCAAGGCTCCCTCGAAGCAGAAGGCACGACCCAGAAGTAAAACTTCGATTCACGAATGTGAATGACTAAGAGGCTATCCCTGCTGCACGCAGAATTACTGGTTTGCTATGCCAGTCCTTCTCAAGCACTTAAGCGGCAAAGTTGCCAAGACAAAGGAAAAGAAAGTGTCTTTTAAAAATGGAACTCAATTTGATCAGGAATTCTGCAGCACCTTCATTTTACTTGCACAGATATAGGGTGTTGTCAGTATGTGGCAGTTACAGCTACTTATGTGCTCTAAGCTACACACTTCCATACCTTAATGGGTTTGGAATTCTTTTAAATTGTAATCTTCATTCTGTATGTCATTATTACAGAACAGTATCCTTACAATGTTATTCTTTTCTAACCTCTGTGTCTCTAAGTTGTCTCCAGCTTAATTTAGGAATATATGTATTTATATACGTTCCATGAAAAATAGATGTATTTCATGAACACCGGACCTATAAACTCACTTCCTTTAGCAGATATGAGGCAACAGGAATACAGCAGCTATATGAATTATCCAGCAGCTATATGAATTATCCAGATCAGTGCAGCAAAAGACTTTTTATTAAATTTAATATATCTAAAAGTTCTTTTTGTTGGCCAGTAAATTCACATAGGACAGATATCCTATCTTTGGCCCTAAACTAGGGAGTACCACAGAAAACCTCAGAGAAATGGAAACGTTCAAAATCCAAAATAAACACACCACTTGCAGAGTATCCACACAAACACCTCATGCTGGCATTCATGCGGTAGGAGGGGGAAAAAACCAAAAGCCCTCAAAGGCTCTTTTGACTCCTGGGTTTTCAAAAAACACATTCTTATGACATATTTCCCTATTAACATGCCATTTCCACATGGCAACACATTTCTACAAGCACATGCTGCCCTGTCTGCAGATGAAGAGCAGTTCCTCCCAGGCTAAGTGCAGCTGGATGACATTGCATTCCCCAGAGAGCAATTTTCAGACCAATTCCCCAGCTAAAAAAGAAAACTCGAGTCAAAGGCCTTAATACAAACTCTAATTCATCTCCATGTGCCAACTGAAGACCTATTTTGCATTAACACCTATAAGGCATCCAATTCATTTGTCAGCTTAGAAAACATCTGTTAAAATAATAATAACAAAACTAAAAAGAAGGTTGTTATATAGACTTTAACATAATATAAACTGACAAAGATGCTTCTTAGCCCTCTTAGATCTCTTCTGGTCATAAAAGTACATCCAGGGAGGTTACAGCTGACAGAATGAACAGCATGCTGCTTGCTTCAAAGACTACAAAAAGCAAGGGTACAAACAGATTTTTGTTTCACTAGCAAAACTCAAGTGTTTGCAAAACCTGGAAAACAGACTGCAACACAAGGTTGTGAGTGAGAATTCAGGTATCTACCCAGTCTCTTCTGTGTGCCGTGAACAGACAGACTCTGCAACTGGAATTACAGCCAAATGACAGAATTGGCTTCGATAAGCTAGGTTCCAGGAGAGAGACAGATCAAGTATTGCTGTAAAAAAAACCCTGCTGTCTTGGTAAACATCTCTGATAATCTGGCAAACTAAACTGGACCAGAATCACAAATCTGGCCTCTGTAGAAGAGTTAAAGCACATACTTGAAGAAACTCTCTGGAACAACATATAGCCCTCCATCTCTTTAGAAGATGAAAAAAAACCCACCCTGAACACATGCCCAAGCATCCTTCATTCTGCAAGTCATGTCTGACAGCCCGTCTGTAAGAGGGACCGCATCCTCTCAGATGGGGATAGGTAAGACTAGAAGGAGAGTTTTGAAAAGGCTTTTGAGTCAGGCTCAATCATCTTCCTTCTGATAGGTTTACAAAAGTTCACCGTATTTGCTAATGTCACTGGAAAATATTTTCAGCCTTCCTTCCCCACTTGTGATACAAACACAAGCCACCACATTAAAGCAGACAGAAAATGGATTTGTTGTTCTGGGTGCTCTTTCCAGCGATTTAACAATAAAATTAAGGCAGCCTTTTAAGAGTGCCATCTCCATAATGGTATTATGTACAATGATTCACTATTCCTCAGATCTTCAAAGTCCTCAAAGACTTAAAAGAAAGGTGCTTAAGTGTTATTATTTCTCATTGTCATGTCTTTCCTTTGTGACTTTTTATCCCATGGGTACTTCCAACACAACTGAGATAGAGTAAATAAAGACAACACTATTTTGAGAGAAGGCCTTACAGATTAATGTTTGAATATTCAATGATCTTAGATAGAGATATGAGAGAACTCAGCTAGCTCAGACACAGAGATTAAAATAAGAAAGTTCAGTCCTTTGTTCAGTAGAAAACTGGGCAGATGACAAGAGGTTACATAGAAAGATCACCACAAATACACCAGAGCAGGTCCAACCTCTACACTGCATTCAATACTTAAAACATTGACTTGAGATGAATAGTGTTCTTTCTGAACCTCTGTGATAACTTCCAATTCCTTCTCTAGAAAGGGGCAAAATACTTCACTCAGACACTCTACAGCTCAGGCACATACAAACAAAGGAAGTCAGAATAATATTTTCAGCAGTAATAGTGGCTTCTTCTCAACTACACATTTAATATTTTCATGGCAAAGTTATAATACATAGGAACAGGAGCCTGGAAGATGAATTTGCTAAAACTTTAAAAGAGAAGATGCTTCTTGCATCTTGTCTAAACCTGACAAAGGGAGATGAAAACTGCACTGAAGAGAGATGGATACCTTTTCTCCCTTAAAGCGTTCCAATGGGGTTCCCCAACACGTTATCAAGAGGCTGGGTATCAAACTTCTGTTTGTCCGTCTATAGACATGACTATCTATACCCCAAGCTTACAGACTGCATAAAAGACTTACTTTAACTCTTATTTCTATCAGGTTACAAGATATAGTCCCCCTCACAACAGATCAGCTACAAGAACAGTAACCTTAGTAGACTGAAACCCCTTGAAAAAGTAGACCTTTTTTCATAATAATGCTACTATCTGCTGTATCTTAAATGACCAAGGATAACTGAGAGCCAAAAAATAAGCCGGGGAGGGTCAGTCAAGACAGAAACTAATTAAATGCGATTGGAAGTCAGTCAGTCTCAGTGGTCTGTTAACCACCGAGATTCTGAGACCACAAGATACATATCTCATTAGTCTACAGGTTCACACTTTTTGTACATGTGTGTTTACAGAATGACATCTTCAACCACAAGCAGACACACACAACCTATTAAAAAAAAGGTTAACTTTAGATGGTTCAACACTTTAAATGGAAAAGTCTCTTGAAAAGTTAACAGAACTTATGAACCTAAACATCTAGTCATTTTTCAATGGGAATTCTTCCTTGTGGTTTTACATTTTTCATGAGAGATGCTACGATTAAAGTTGCTGTAATTAAGTTATACACAAACAGTGGATATGGGCTACTTTGAAAAGGGATCTTTTTATACTTAGCAGCTTGATATGTTTGAGGCAGGATCTGAAGAAGAGCTGTTCTTCTTTCAGAAGCATTTCAAACAGCCCACAAAAGTACAAACACACAGCAGAGAAAGAGATAAACCAGAACCTCAGCATAGACTTATTTTTCTATCCTGCTGCTTTATTGGGTTTTAAGGCTCAGACAAACACTGAGATTTTACATATTAAAAGGAAAAGAAAGGAAAAAAAAAAACCAAGGCAAATCATGCAAAAAGTCACAGTGTATATTCCTTCCACAGCTAAAACCGGGAAAGAGTACTGTCAACTATTCAGTGGCCTCCACTTTATCAATACAGGGCTTCATGTTTATGGACAATTCGGGCCCTACTTTGACATCTTCTCGCACTTCAGAAGCTCTGCCTATTTAAATAATTCAGGCAACCAAGCCATGGGCACACACAGTTGCATTGCAAAGCCCCGGCAGCCCCTGAATGATGTGACAGGCTAGATGGCATGAATGGTTCTCGTTACAAAATTTGACTTTCTCTTGCTGCACACTTCAGGTCTATGTGAGCCATTAACAAGAAATGTGATGCCCAATCTAGATTGTCTGAAAAAGTGCAGAATTATTAAGAACTCTCTTCATCATTTAGATGGGGACAGCCTAGCTCTAAAGCAGAAACATTAAGTACTACAATTCAGATATGAGGAATTTAAGTATTTATCCTCAGTCAGCTGAGAATTATTTCTAGCAATTCACACATTCATTCCAACAGGATTTCTTAAGAATGGGCATAAAATGATAGAAATAAATACTAGACTAAGAATTTCCTATTTCTGCTAACATACCTGCTTGCTGCTTCTAGCTTTTCACAGAATTAGACACCAAAATGACTGACTCAATCTGAAGAATATTCCAAAGAACATGCCAACAAAAGCAGTGCAAGAAAATTTATGCTACCAGTATTTCCTTTTGAAACATCACAATTAGACTATGTCAATTGAGGGTCTGCACAGAGATGTGCATGAAAACAGTTGAAAATACTATAAATAATTAAATTTTATCGATCTTTATCAACGCTTTGCAAGAGGACCTATTCTTCTGCATTTGTGGGATAGATGTAGAAACAGTATAGATCTGTGAAAGCTGGGACATAGTCTCTGGGAAATTTTGCCACCTGAACGAATTTTGGCCACTAAAGCTTCTGAACAGCTGTCTTACACCATTTTCAAAGAGAAACATCTCTCTTTTATCCCTGTTAAACTTCTAACTGGAAAAAAACCAGTACAACAAACACCACAACAAACCAAACACAACAAAGAAAATATGACCCTCCACGCTGACTAGAGACTCAATCGTGCCACAGATGAATGGTACACAGCATGTAGTTTGTGAACTACTCACCTCAGTATCACGCAATTCTCCAAAATTACTTAAATTTCTCGTTCTTACTACGGAGATCTATCTTTATGAAGGCAGAACTACAAATCAAAATTAAGCACAGATCTGTACATTTTCTTTATTCCCTCCAGCCATCATCTCTATCCCTAGCCACACTCTAGACACACTGATTTTAAAATCTGGAGCACTTAAGAGACTGTTTAAAACACAGCCACGCAGGAACTGCACTGCCAAGCTGAAGAACCACTAGACTGCCACGAATAGAGGGAAGTAGGAGCCACACAAACTATCTTGACCATCACAGAAACTGTAATAGTCAACTATTCAGTAAAGATTTCAAATTCACTTGGTTCTGGCATAGACCTGTGCAGCTTCTGCTTCAGTGGAGGATGATGAGAAATTTGTTATAGTAATGGAAAAGGGTAACAGGCAAAAGACAACTCCTCTCTGATCATTCCAACTTTCAAGTTAGCTTTAAACCCGAATAAAAGTATCTCAGCTTCCTGACAGATCTAAAAATTGGCAACTGTGACACATTTTTCAGATCTTCACAAATTTCCTTCACATTCACAAACTGCAGAAGAAGCCTAAGAAGTTGCACTCTCTTTGGACTTCCTAAAGTTTCTGAATCATGTTCTTTAAGTTCCAAGATTTCCTTCTGCCTTTTCTAAAAGTCTTTTTTGTTTGTTTTAAGAGCTATATCACAGCAAAGGAATTATATTGCATGTACCAAGATAAATGCACAGGATATAGAGATCAGCAGACATCAGCTTGAAGTACACAGCTGAAAGTTTTGTTGATGATCTACACTTCAGGAAGCAACTTCCACAAGTTACTTTCCTGTTGTTGCTTCTACACCAGTGGGAAGAGCTGGTCGGTTCCTACACTGCAATCAAACTGTACGGTCAGACATTCAAAGTTCCCTGTTAAACTGGTAAAGTATCTGGTCCAGCATTTATAACCTAGATCAGACATTCCTAAAGAGTAGCATACCCTGAAGTAATTGTATGCTACTCCTGATATAAGATATACGTCTCCAGCTTCCAAATCTGTCCAGGCAGCGGCTTTCATCCAGCCTGCAGGAATTTACACCTCCTGCCAATAGAACATACACTTCCAGATCAGAATGTGAAAAGAAAGGGAAGTCTAAACTGATGAATGAGCTGAGACCAAAGGTAGATTATGTTGTGCAGCTGAGATACAAATTCGGGGTAAGAAAAAATGTGTAACTTTGGTACTACCGCAGATGTGACCCTGGCAAATTATGAAATTCAAAAAAAGTCTTTTAAAATTAATCTGTCTGTATCTATCTGTACATCTACACATGTACTTACCATTAATTCCACCTAGTTCAGGGATATTAAAGCCTCCACATACTAGATATTCTCAGCTTGGGTCACCATATAGAAGCAATTAGTTCAGAGTCGAAACCAGAAACACCCCACTTTCAGTTGAGTATCTTTCCTTAAGGAAAAAGAGGGCAGAAAAGCTGCCCAGTGGAAAGGAACCTGGAGATACAGTCCATGGTCAGCTGAGTATGAGCCAGCGGTGTGCCCAGGTGGTCAAGAAGGACAAGAGTATCCTGGCTTGTATCAGAAATAGTGTGGCCAGCAGGGCTGTGGTAGTGATCATCCCCCTGTACTCGGCACTGGGGAAGCCACACCCTGAATACTGGGTTCAGTTTGGGGCCCCTCACTACGAAAAGGACATTATGGTGCTAGAGCACATCCAAAAAAGGGCAATGAAGCTTGTGAAGGCTCTAGAGCACAAGTCTTACCAAGAGCAGCTGAGAGAACTGGGGTTGTTTAGCCTGAAGAAAAAGAGGCTTGAGGGAGACCTAATCACACTCTACAACTACTTAAAAGGAGGTTGTAGTGAGGTAGGTGTTGGTCTGTTCTCCCAAGTAACAAGCAATAGGACAAGAGGAAATGGCCTCAAGTGGCACCAAGGGAGGTTTACGCTGGATATTAGGAAAATATTTCTTCACTGAAAGGGTTATCAAGCAGCAGAAAAGGCTGCTCATGCAAGTGGTAGAATTACTATCCTTGGAGCTATTCAAAAAAGAGTGTAGACGTGGCGCTTAGGGACACGGTTTAGTGGTCGCCTGGCAGTTAATGGCTGGACTTCAGGATCTTAGAATGATTTTGGTTGGAAGAGACCTTTACGATTCAAAAGATGCCATGTTTCTTGAAATCACTTCAAGAAACGTTTCAAAATAAGAAGATATATAGTCAGATAAAAAATGCCACTGAATCAATTACTGAAACAAAAACAAAGACGTACATTTCATTCTACATGCCTAATATGGATTTTTAAAAATAAATAAATACATCACAAGCTTATTATCTGATGGGCAGGAACTACAATGCTCAGACAAGTTCTCATTTTGACACCCTCAAAAACCTCAAAGTCATGAGACTAAAGAAATCAAAGATTTTGGTCCAAAGCACTAGCCAGCATCCACTAAGCATGACATGGTAAGGAAAATGACTTGGCCTTCTCCCTAAAACCACACAATGGGAAGAGATCAAAAAGCTCTTTTAAGCAAGACTAAGTTTAGAGTTTCTGCTATTCCTCTGCCTCTTCCATTCTTCTAAAATAATCCACTCACATTATATACCACACTTCCCCAGTACTGTCTTCATAAAATACAGTCCAGAAATAACTCCAATGTAAGAACTTTACATGCCTTTCCCAACTAGAAGCTAAATAATGCTGCATGACTACATTTAACATAACTTTTCTTTTCTATTTTTCATCTAATGCATCTGTGACAATGGTGAGGACAGCACCAATTTCAAGACTCAAGGAAAAGGTACACACCAGTTCCTTTAAAACACTTCAAAAGAATGACTTTGCTAGCAAAACAGGACACAAGTTACAAACACTACCAGTGAAGTTAGCCGGGCATGAAGTCTTACTGAAAAGTGAGAAAATCAAGACGATAAAAGCGTCATCTTTAGACTTTTAAGAAGTATTTCTAAAACTGTAATATTGTAAATAGGAAGTTTAAAATTGCTGATCTTCTTCAAATATGCATCAAACTCCTATTTTTAAGCTCAGAATTTTTCTGTATCTAGACCATGCCGACAAGATTATCCATGGCACTTTCCCACACCACTGATTTTAGATGCTAAAACCAGTACCTTTGCTATCATTCGCTGCTTGCACAAGTTTAGCTGCAGGCCACTTGACTAAATGGGAAAGCAGGCAGGCACATCAAGTACCAAGCAGAGCACTAACAGCAGTGATGAAGTTGTTGATGGTCCTTAATTTTTATTTGGTTTAAATATCATCACGTAAAAACACAGCTTTTCAGAAGGTTACTTCCTTAGAATAAAGAATAGCTAGTCTATTAAAAGCACCAGAATAGAACATGTTTATAAATCAGATAGTGAAGGGAAGCAACCCAACTTCAGTCCAAACTGCCCTAGGCTCACTATTTGTTATCTTATTGCCTGGCCTGGGGACTTTCTGATTTACTCAAATACAGGCTTCCATTTTTTAGGTGCAACAGCCAAGAACAAAGCCCAAAGGGTTCTGTTCCTTCCAGCAGCTTCATTACTAATGACTGAAGAAGAGTCTATGCTAGAATGAAGTATGCATGAGGCAAGCTTTTTCCTTATTTCCACAGCTCATTGTCTGAACAAACTTGTCTGCAACCTGGAAACAGCATCACAACATCAACTTGGGATTTTTAGCTTCCTGTTTTGCATTAATCCAAATAATCACAAGTGACTCACTGATTTTCAAGTTAAACTATATCCCTTTATCATAAATCATCTGTTTAATCTTTAGTCCTGGAAATTTTTACGTGCATTTACGTGCTCCAATGAAAATAAATCAAGAACAACAAAAGCATTGTCACCGAAGACACGAGAAGTAAGATAACATGAATGAAAATATACCGAACTTACGCATAGGCTCACCTTAAATCTTTTATCCTGCAGGACTTTCTTAATGGCCACAAGCTCTCCTGAATCACAGAGTTTGGCTTGATACACAACACCAAAAGATCCATTTCCAATCACCTTGGTGTCTGTGTAGCTAACTTCTTGTGGTCGGTCTGGACCTTGTCCAGGAGTTGCCACTACCGTAGTCACTTTGCTGCCATCTTTGTCTCCTGGGAAGCAAGAGATACACAAATAATCAAAATACATGTGTAAACAAGATGAGCAACAAGACTGAAATAGAAGAGGGTATGGAAAAGTTTTAAGTCAGCATGTGCATTTCAATATTATAGAGAAAAATAAAAAACCTTGACAACATGCAAAGAAAACACAGAGTGTATTTTTTTACTGAAACACGAAATACACTACTGAAAGTGGTGGTAATTTTTCATCTGGATTATTGTTTAAGAAAAATATTCCCTTTCCAAGAGCTCAGCAATAAAATGTGATGCATGATGAAGACAAGTACCTATTTCTACATCTGATTAATGTAAGTAGCATTGAACAGTGTTGTTTGTATTACCAAAAGGAAGCATTTCCCTGTATTTTCCTGTAATTGAATGAAACCAAACTGTCAGTAGAGCCTGCAGAGCAGCACTCTGTCCTTTATGGCCTTACATCTGGAAACAAAAGAGAGGAGCACTGACAAAGTTTGTTACAAACCCACCTACATGCCAAGCCTCAGCTTGCAGGCATTAGGAAGCAAAACCTTTATGAAAGCTGTTTGTGTGCACCTGCAGCGAAACCCAGGCTGCACTGCACGGCGCAGCCCTGCTCCTCCTTCCATCTCCAGACTTCCTTGCAAAGAAGGCAGGCACTCACTGGGGCAAGGAGGAGGAAGCGGGAGAAGGATGACGATGAGGACAGGCACTGAGCTCGCATCTTGACGTGAACCGGCACACGGACAGGGATGTGCACTCAAGAGAAAAAATATCGCGGGTAAATGCGTTTTGCTGCAGATGTGGTGGTGGGTTGCAGCAGTCAGCAGCCAGGCACACGTGCTCTCTCCCAGCCACTTTCCCATCAAAAGACAAAAGCGCTATTACCTACTCTTAGCATCGCTGCTATCACCAGTGGTGCTTCCCCTTGTTCAAAGTCCGATTTTGTTTGCAATTGCACCAAAGCTTTAGGCAGTTTGCAAGTGCACACTGGGCAGTTACTGCCCTTCAGTTACGATGGTTCAAGTTAGAGAATCGAATAGTGCTGCAAGAAAAAACAAAATCTGCTGTTCCACCACAGTCACTCTACAGAAACTGTACTCGAGATGTGCTCGTCGCTTCTGTTTATTAGGAAACCTTCCTTCCACAATTTTCCCTGGGAGTCTCTTCCAGTCCTTCACTACTCACGCATTTAGAAGACTTTTTCTAACAGGTAGCTCAGATCACCTTTATTACTGTTTAGGCAAATCACTCCTGTTCTGCTCCCAGAAGGCATGAAAATGGCAGAGATCTCCCTGCCCTCTTTCACCCTACCACCCCTTTCAAATATGTGAGGACTTGTAAAAAAAAGTAACGGAGAAGTTACTTCTCTTTGGGGGAACCTCTTTCCTCATTGCTAAAAATCTCACAGGTACAGTACCCAAACCTAGGTCCTGCAGAGGAAGCTTACCTCAGTGTTACCCAGCGTGCTGGTGACTTCTCCCACCTGACTTACAACACACTTGTTTGCACAGTCCAGCACAACGTTTGCAGCTTGTGCAATGCTGCAATCTGGTTGACTCACGGTCAGTTTGTGTACCAAACTCTCCTACTGCAGAGCTGCCACCTGTCCAATCCTTGTCCACTTTCCACTTACACCTGACTACACTTATCAGAGCCTAATATCCTGCATTTGTCCTGACTGAACCGCATCCACGGTTACTTATCTTGAATCTCTTGTTACGCTCAAGCAAAACAATCAAATCGTTTCATATGCCTTTCAGGGGATTTCCAGTAGGTCATTATTTTCCTAGGCTTCCACTGAGAAAATCAGTTTGAAAACGTAAGAGTCAAGATGTACATATCTGCAACTATTTCTTCTGTACCTGTATGATCCAGAAGAAAAGTAGGTTGGTTTGGCATGATTTGCTTCTGAAAAATCCACATTAACTGTTACTCATCTCTTATGCTACCTTTTAGCTTCTCACAAATTGTTTGCTTTTATGCATACAATTGCTCCATGAAACAAACTAAAAATAAATAAAGCACAATAGTGCTAAGGGTGCCAATTACTTGCCAAGTAATACACAGCAGGTACATAGCCCTTCTCCCATGTATTCACAAGAAGGTGAGATGCAGATGTATGCATGTGAAGAGAAAACACAGAAACAACACACGCACACAAAAAATAAAAAAGGAAAGAGAGGAATGTCTGCTCAGAGAGAAGGAGACAAGCATAAATGGAAGCAAGACTAAAGTGGCATGGAAATCCCACCCTCCCCTCTGGTAACTGTAAAAAATAAGTGGAAGGAAGCCAGGAAAAGAAAATATTATTTTTTTTTTTGTAAACAGCTTGAAAGTATAACTCTAATAGCAGCCCTGCATTTTATTTGCCCAACTATTCTTATGATTAGCACATATAAATAGGTGACAGCTGCTTTACTGCAACAATCCTCATAATTTAAAAGGTAATCCCCTGCTTTCTCCCTCTTTTTTTTTCTTTTCAACCAAAGTATCAAGATTACTGTTAATGAGGTTTGCTCCCCACTTTCAGAAAAATCAAGACTACTGAAGTCTTAGAGATAAAAAAAATGTCCCATCAACACTGGCTGAGATTTGAAGTACTTGGTATCAAGAGATCTGCCCTAAGGATACTCTTCAGAGATGCAGTTTGCTGAGGGGTCTTCTGGACCATGAAAGCAAGCCATGGCAGGTGGTTTTTCTTAGTGTGGTGCTGCAGTGAACTGGTCAACTTTTTCAGAGCTCAAATGAGAAGTCAGTCAGCTTTACACACTTTCAAGTTCATGGAAACCAGCTCTTAACTGGTTAAAACCTTCAGTGTAAGCACTGACACTTTAAGTAGCTACATCAAGAATTACTTTGGTTCTTTGGCAGGATGTTACAGAGTATTTTGCCTCCTAGATGTTTCTCCCAGTTTCCGTCTTCCAATAAACAACAGCCCCACAAAAGACACAGTAAGGACTCCAATCTTCCAAAAAATAAGCCTATTAGTTTCAGTTATATCCATTACAGAGTTGAGCCTGAGGGACTGTAGGGGCAAAATTCACCTTGCACCTTTGATCTCAAAGAGTAAAAACATCTCACTGCTTTTCAAAGCATACAAACAATATGTATTTGTATCACAGCAGCATCCAGGAGCCCCAAGCCTGTTTTGCCGTTGTTGTACTACACAGATGTATGTACTGTTGAGAAGACCATACGCAGTTCAGAATCGTTATCCCACTTTTTGTTATTTAGACAGCAAGAGTTGGCTTGACAGCCAAACAACATATAAAGGAGTTCCCTAAACAGCTCCGGGAAATACTGGTTTTAACAAGCATGACAAAAGACAGCAGAGAAGCAGCACCCTTTTCCAGCTAGCTTCAGTACCTCCAAATTGGAACCCCTAACAGCAAACACCAAGACGCATACCAGAGGAAGTCTTAACGAGCAGCTTAGTTTTCATCTTAGCCCTTTCGCCTCTTATTTCGTTTCAGACTGACAGACTTAATGGCCCCAGTGGAAAAGCAGGCATTGTCAAACACACGATGCTCTTGACACCTTAAACTGACAAATGAAGGAAGGAAGGACTAAACACCAAAATATGGAACAGCTCTTACAGCAGAGCTCACATCAGAAGAGTCACTGGTATTTGTCCAGAAGTAGCCGCTTTCTGGGGCCGACTGCAGTATGACCTATCTTTATTATAACATAAAAAAGCAGATTCATATGACTGTACAACCATCATCTAGGTAAACCATCTTTCTAATGTCAAGGACAGAAGCACAAATGAAAATAAATAGCCATCTCTCTGTAATACACTTGTACTTGCACTCAGTATGTTTCATGCAAATCCTTAAAGCATTTCCCCACACTGTTTTGATGTTTAACATCCATGATGTGGTATTTGGGATCTTTTATTTTATATTTTTTGGTGAAGAGGATATTCCAGAAGTCTGATGTGCAACAAAATCCAAATATTTTAATTCTCAAATGCTCTGATCTCCCTAGCTCACTCTCCACCTTTAGTATATATGGGACAAATGACAAGTACTAGGTAAAGTCGGTGGGAAAGCAGAGAATACTCATCAGTTTGTGGGAAGAAAAAACATACTTCAGATGTAAGACAACAGTGTATTAGAGCGTCGGTGCAAGCTCTATTTTCCTTTCCAGTATCTTTGTGTAACTTCAGAATGGCTTGTATCATTACTTTATCTGATGCAAATGGTCACTTACCCTTTCGAGCTGAGCATTAATTCAGTTCTGTACACTGTAAAAAATGTTTAATGTTTCCAATTCTGTCTTTTATTCATACAGTTCAACAATTAAACCAAAATGAATACAGAACAGTTATTTTAAATATTCCTATGGTTGAGGAACAAGTGGCATGGATCTCAAAAAAAACAAAAGTAATGGCAGATGTCTGCCCAGGTGAGACAAGGGATTCTACTACTGGGCAAGCATTTCACCACATAAACAGCCCAGCAGCAGAAGATTCTTACCACTAACTCAAAGCTGACTGTTTTACAAGCATACCATATGTATACTTTTGGCCAGTGCCTAAACATAACTGTCAGTCAATAAAATCCACTTCAGCCTTCAGAGACCATAAAGGACGTCCTTCGCTATTCATTGGAATTCCCCCCACATCTTCTATTGAATGGGTCTGCAGAAAGTCCTACATTATGTCTGCCCTACATCCCATCCCAGCTCCATCAGAAGCTAAACAACAATGTGTGCAAACACACATTAAAGCAAGTGTAGTCAGAGATCTATGATTCTTTTTTCTTTCACCTACATATACACCCTCTTCCTCCTCTTCTATATGTTTTGGAAGTTGAAGGGAAGAAATAATGAATCAGTAGGATGTTTACAGCTGCTTTCTTCCTACTTCAAGTACAAAGTCAACACTTTGTGCTGTCTACAAACTGCTCCTTTTCCTCTTTCTTTTGACTTTACCTACATCCTCTTGCTTCCCTCCTCCAATTGCTACGCTCCTTGCTGGCATGCACACAGATCCTCCCACTGGATGTTAACTGAGGTTGGGTTTAAGTTCTGAAAGAAACCTTCACAGACTTGAAGCATACTCTCTACAATCTCTGAAGTCACACAGCTGTCTGTCTCCACTTCATTCAAGTATCTTCACCGATCTGTAGTGATTCTTCGTGCCACGACCCTATTACAATGTGGCTCTCCCCATGTCTAAGTCTTCTCCACACTCTTTCATCTTCATTTGCTCAATGTTCAATACAGTCAACAAGTCACTTCTGCAGAAACCCTACCGTGCTGGATCTAGCTCCTACCAATTCATACAGGTTACAATCAGCAACTGAGACAACTATCTATAGAGAAACAAGTGATCAGAAGGGGGTGGAAGTCCAGGTGAACTGACTGCGCTGGCTTTTTTCAGTCACTGATAATTGAGAAGGTCAAAAGATCTAAACAGTTTGTGAAACAAATGTCTTATTAGAAAGCACAGGAAAAGTTATCTCCTAGGATCTGATGCCAACCATCAGATTTGGTCATGAAATAAAACACCTGGCTTCTCAGATACCTGTTCATGGCATGTGAAGGAAAGAGGTGGTCATCAGCTGCTCTGAGTCTTCAGTGAGAGCAACATATGTTTGAGGCAATACACAGAAATGCTAGATGACATTTTTCTAATTATTTCCCTATTATATTTTTTAAAACCTTAATTTCAGAAAAATTAAACAGCTTCCCTCCTTCATCAGCAGCTGCATGAACATTACCTAGTGGGAGACATTAGAACACAGAAATGGACAGTAAAGGACCAAAGCTGAAAAACTCATGGAATCAAAGCAAGGAGTCTAAGAAAATACAGTGTGCTTTGGTTTTTCAGTTTACCCCGAACAAAAGAAGTCCTTGAAATTTCAAAAATAGCTCAAGTCAAACAATGAACAAAAAAAACTCTAAAGTGTGCCAATCATCACCCAGAGAAGACAGAAGCATTCACTAAATATATATACACACACACACACTTGTTTTAGCACAGGAAATGTCATCTGACTTCTTGACTGTAACTGAATATCGCAATAAAAGACTGGCCATCAGACGTTACTTAAGATCAGAAGAATCTCACGATTTGTATCCAAGGGCTTTGGAAGAGCTAGTTAACAAGTCTGAGAAGCTATGTTTGATTTTTGAAAAGAATTAGAACACTCACAATGTCAAAGGTGGACAGGAAGATCCATATGATCCTGTAATTTTGACAACCATTTCAGATTAAAGTACCATAACCAGCTACTTTGATAATGAATAAAGAAGCAGTGAAGTGGTTTATAGAGACTCGATTGTCGGACTTAAGTGTTGTTAAAGAGTTTACAGATTCATTTGGAAGAGAAAGAAGGGGAAAAAGCATTGATACAAAAGTACTGTGACTTCTGTCAAGTTTCTGACTTGCTATGACATCTTAAATTAAGGAAGAAATAAACATACAGAAAAGAAATGTGATTATTAATAAAACTTTAATATAGTAGCCTGTAAGTTTCAACCCAACTATGATCTAATAGAATATAGTAGGAGACCCAACTTGCATTAGTTTTTGGACTCACACTTACTGCTTTTATCAACAACTTGAAGGAAAAGCTATTAAGTTCTGAGACACAAGATATATAGAGTTATGCACAGGCTACATAGATCAGCGTAAAAGCTGCTGGCCTCCCTTCGTAACCCAGGCACAAATAAAGCGGAGTGATCCCAGACCCAAGGCGATAGGCCAAACAGACGAACCAAGTAAAGCCATCCAAAGAGTAGAGTCAAACTCCTGACTTGCAACACATCCTCATAGAAGTGTCTAAACACAACATTGGTCTAGAGACCTAAAACAATCATGAGATGTTTAAGCAAAGGAATATCAGCCAGGAAACAAACAAAAAGCAATTTCTCCTTCCTATTGGGCATCCATACAACGGCTACTGGAATAGTGTGCTAACTCTCCATAGCTAAAAATCAGTAGTGATGATTCAAACAACAAAACAAACAAAAACCACCCGAACACGGACATCACAAGGTCTGAAAAATGTATTGCTTTGAGTGAGACTTTAAGAATTCAATTTAAGACAGGAAGCTGGAGGATTCTATCTGAGCACTACCTGTTTAGGGAAAAGACATTTCAAAAGAGGGCTTTGATTTGCAGGTGGAGAAGATATTGCCCAAAATGACCAGAAATAGAAATTGCTAACGTTTGGGACAGAACTGTGGGTGGACAAAATTAACAAAGAAATTATTTTTTTCTTAAAAACTCTGAAAGCTAAGGTTATTTTTGCAACATAGATTTTTTTAATTAAGATTGGAACTTTTTCTAAAGCATACCATATAGCTGAACTGCAACTGCTAGACCTGAAACAAGAAAGCTTGCACAGGATTAACAACATAACAATTCTCTGGGTCTTAAGAATGTCAGAAAGGTTCAATACATAGATAAATCTTCTTTTTTCCTACCCAGCACTAATGCAATGGTGCCATAGCTCAACACCAAATATGCTGCTTTCCACACCAGCCAAAATCTGCATTCAAGTGAAATAACACAAAATTAGCAAAGTGATAAACAACAAATAGGTGAAGCAGTCATACTTTGGCTTTACTGTTAATAATCAAATGATAGTCATAGTTAATTATGTGTTGATTCACTTCTCTTTGGTTCAATCCAGACAAATAATCAGAATAAGTTTCAGTAAAAACTGCCAAGCCAAAGACTAAGGTAAATACTTTTAAAACACTCCACCTTGGAATTAAAGTTGCCCATTGCCTCTAGCTGGTCACAACAAAAGGAAAACAAGAGAAAACTATTAATTCCACTTGCACTAAACCATAGTAATGCTTTTCAGACGTCAATCAATTTCAAAACCTTCAAAGAGGCAAAACCTGTAACCTCAAAAGACTGCTGATACATCCACAATTTGCTCAACAGCTTCTGAAATAGCAATACAAATTCAAAGTACTAAGTTTATGCAAGAGACAGCTTGAAAATGGAGTAAAAAGTAAACATGATAGCAGTGACTGACTTCTATCTAGTAAAACAAATTATACCAGCACTACAAAATAAGCAGTAATAGCCCAGAAAGGCAACATAACTTTATAAGAAAAATGAAATAGTGTGTAACAACTGGACTCTGTCTTTATGCCCTTTTTTTGAGGTCAGTATGTCGCAAGGATAAAGAAATAAAATATACTTCCAGGAAAATGTGACAGTGATGACATGCCTCATGTCTGTATTTGATACAACGAACATGCAAAATAACATCAAGATGCAAAGAGGGTTTGGTTTTTTTTCCCCTATTATTCATCTGTTGGAAGAAAAAAAAATACCAACACTTAAGTAATAGCATCTGGATTTACTGCACCTCAGTTCAGTCATTCCAAATGCCATTGGAGCATTAAGTCTCCTTACAGAGATAATCAGTTTTTTGGAGGTGGTATTCAGTTCACTCCCTTTGAAAGCTTAATGCTGAAGACTGAAAGCAAGCCTTTAAAAAACAAAAAAAAATTGAACTGGGTACTCAGCAGGTCACAGGATATTCACATGATGTCCACTACAAGGTCACATCAAGCCCTAAGGCATTGACTTTCTACAGGTTTTCAGATCTTAACTAAGGAAGTCAACGCAAGCACAGCACAACACTGACTACACAGTTGTATTAGGCTACTCCAGCGTAAGCTTGACTCTGAACAGTTATAAAAAAGAAAACACACAAGAGGAAAAATGATGAGAAGAGCTCTGTTGATCTAGCCTGCATGCCTGTCATGTTGGCCATCAGACGACCTCCCCTGGACCCAGCTGTGACAGGTGGGATTCCAACTGCCAGCTCCTGGAACCAGCTACCAGTAAATCCCAGCAGGTCACCATCTCATTGACCTATAAACCAATCAGCTGAATCCAAGAGGGAGGGTTATTTGTAGTGTCTGAAGAAAAGACTCATCTTACTAAAATAAAGCCTTCCTTTCCACCACTGTGTAAGGCGATGCTCACACCTCCCTGAAGCGCACCTAAGGCTTGTGTTAACCATTTCTCTCAGTAACACAAAGCTTGCCTCCAGCATTCTTTCTGTCATGGCACACCTAGACTATCAAAATTTCTAACCATGAGAGCTTTCTTAAATTGCAGTTAACACAAAGGTGAGGGGAAAACCTGGCCCTACTATCCTAGGGGGCAGCATTGAAAGACATTTTTCTCTGTGACTAAACAAAATATCCACCAGAATGCTTATACTTAAATTTCTGCTTTGGAAAAAAAATAATACAGAAACATACAATCAAGGTAATCTAAACACTGGCTGCCAGTGAGTTTTATAAGCAGTCTCATGCTTGTTAACAAGTTATTTTTAGTAGGCATTCTTTCTGTTCTCCTCTCTCTCCCCACCCACACGCAGACAAACCCACCGCACAAAAGTTATTTAGCTATATAAATCAACTTTAAATTTAGACAACGTGATTCCACAAATCAGGAAGCAAGTACTGAAGCAATCATAACAGCATCTGGTTTTATAATCTCAGGACAGGTCATTCCTGCCCCAAAAGGTTTGCAGATTAAACACAGCACAAGAGACAAGGACATAGACAGGGAGTGAGTGGAAACAGCATGGGACTGTGGCCTCAGCAGTATCCCCCTTTGCTATACAGCTCTGAGTTAATTGCTAGCTGAGAAATTCAGCATATACAGTACTAGGATTTCTTATTTGAAGTTTCCTTTAGTTGTTCCTCCTCTTACATCATCAGGGAACATGATTTAGCAAACATTTGCCAAAGACAACTATAGCAGTTCAGCTGACAGGTAATAACTTATAAAACCCTTGTAACTGAGCCCTGACAGGGCACTGGAGACCCCAAGTTACAAACAGATCGTATTTACCCACTTGTTCGTGCCATTCAACTGCTGACCCTCAACGAGTCTATCAGCGTCTTCTAGCAAGGTTGATATAGTGACTCCACCACTGGGCGCCTACTGACAGACCTTCTTCAAGTGCACTGTCAGAGACTCCAAATCTCCCTGCCCTTGAAGACTACCATATAAACAGCACGTTTGGGGAGTTCCTAGAAGGCCTACAATATTCCCATCAAAATATCTGGTATGACCTGTAAACCCTTTGCTAAAGTAGTTTCTTGTAAGCCACTTCAGTAGGAGGCTGCCTATTTGCTGGAGACCTCCCTGGCTCAGTTTTAACAATATTTGTTACAGTTTTTAAATCCAGTTTAAATGTCAGCCAAGTAGATCTCTGATTCCTGAGAACAGAGATTATCACTGTTTTTTTTTTCCTTTTCATTCTCTCTCTGCATCCACCAAGAGGTTTTTAATGTACAAGATCATACCAATAAGCAAAATTCACGAATCAGCCACGTGCAGTAGCTGCCAGTTGCCAAGACCCTCCCTACCACACAAATTAAGAACATCTTAATACATCTTACAGGGAGTCTCCATTCTTCTATTGGGGTTTAAATAAGAAAATCTTTCAATCGTGTTTATGACAGCAGTGCTTAAAGTATCGTGTGAATGGTACCCCAGCGCGCTAGGCACAGCACCGGCAATAAGAGACAGCTCCTGCCCCGGCACATCTGCTGCCTAGAGAGCAAACAGGCTGACCTAGGCTGAGACAGTACAGCCTATGGATGAAAGAGATAGGGAACATAAGGAACAGCAAAGAGATGGGGGGGAGAGGAGGGAACCCAAAACACTCCATCAGATTAACACCAGGCACGGAGAGCCCCAAATAAGTTCTCCAAGCACACGAGCCACTTGCTGTCACCATCACCACAGGCAGCCCAGGCCATCAGAGCCTCCCAGTAGTAGCTCTCTGTGGCTTCTGCAATTCCAGTCAGATCACAGAGCAGTGGAAGGAGTAGAGTAAGAAGCATGTAGTTCCATATCTGCTAGAGTCTCCTTGACAGGGTCCCTTCTATTACACTTTTGTCATTATCTGTCACAGTATCTGATACTTGTCGCTATATTGCACCTTCAAACTTCGAATTTTTTGTCTAAAAGAGCAGCAATTTCTGTATTTATCAGTAACACAAGTGGCCTTGAAAACCCAGGTGCAATGAACAGTAACATCCACTTGAACCTGCAGTTTTCCTAGGAGGGCAGAGGACCAAGTTCTCCCCTTAGCCAGAGCCCTAGATTCTCACATATTTTTTTCTACTCCCAAGGACATCAGAGAACTCTACTTTTTGCTTAGTAATTTCTCCCTTCTGCCAAGTACCCTACAATTAGTTTCTGTCCTACCAGGGCTTGATATGTTTTCTTGATCTCCAACTTCACTAAACACAGGACAGAAAGATGGCATGTACTTGTCATGCTATTTCCCTGTAAGACTGGGAAACAGCACCACAGACTCAGAGTCCAACTTAGAGAGTGAATTAGACTGAGAGTGAAATCATAGTGAGAAATGGAGAGTCCAGAATCTGACAGAGCAGCCAAAATCCAAAGAAAAAACAGATGAAGCTGGTTAGGAAAAGGCATTCCTTTGATGCCTATCTTTTAATGTTGGAGGAGGAGTAAGAAAATTGCCAGCTGTTTGAAGCCAACATCCACCACAGGTGGGAAGTACAGTGTGTGTGTGTGTGGGGGGAAATAATAAAAATAAAAAAAAAAAATCAAAAGAGAGTAGTAGATAATCTGAATCCCGGTGATGAATCACAACATGTTGTTGACCACCATTCTGAGAGTGAAAGGGACACTGCAGCCATTGCTACAGAGAGCAAAAACCAAGTTGCGCTACAGCGCTCCATTCAAGCTGCGGAACACAGACCAGCGGCTTTAAGAGACAACGCAGCCTCTGCATTCGTCCCAACTTACTGCTTTAGATGACACCACAGAATTGCACAGGAATGAACCAAGTCCGCTTAGGTTAACGGTAGTTTTTATTTCAAGGAGAGCATTATGTCAATTAATGTTAAGAAACTGCAAGCGTGCCATCAGGGCAATGCAGATCCTTTCCATGGCAGAAATAGCTATCTTGGTGAAGGAGCTCTTATTACAGATGAGGCAGCATTTTAGAAGCTGGATGCATAAGTTTTTCATCAGTTGGCGAGGCTTGCTTTATTTATTTATTTTTAAAGTAATAAAAATAGTACCGCAAGAGCAGCAAAAGAACTGAATGTTGGACATATCTAAAACTATTTAAGGTATTCAGAGAAAATACAGCTCATTTTCACATTATACATCGTCTGATCAAAGTGGGGGCTACTGCCAAAAAGGACAGTCTGATTTCCCACTTTCACGCTGCTACCATGGTGAATCTGGCAATCTTGTAGCCTGAGGATGAGTCAGCTTAGCTTATTGATCTGACAAATTAATCCACCTCCAAAATAAAACAAGCCACGAATCTGCAAGACGAATCAAATCATCTTGAGGACAAGCAGTTGTTAGATCTGAGAAGAAGACAGAAACCTGCTCCTTGCTGCCTATACTCCCAGTTAAGCTACATAAAGTGTACCATAAAACCACACCCTCTGACTCATGCAAAGAGCTGCAGTCTCCAGAGGCTGCCTTCAGAAGGGTAGTGCTGGTCCTCCCATCCCTCCTTGTGCCCTGACACAGCTCTGCACTGGTACCAGGTATCAAACAGCTGCTATCAGAGGGTGAGCTGGATCAGAACTGCTTCTGGAGGAACAAAACTCCCTACCGTGATTCACCTCACAACAACGCAAGCGCTCAGGCTGATACAAACTATTATTTTCTTCTAAGGCTTCTTAAGTGTATTGGTAAGTTTATTCTTCCCCTCTCAGAAACAATATATCTACCTCAATAAGAGACTCTTTTTCCCCAGTGAAAGGGCAATTACGCAGTTCAAACCACAGAATAGATTTTCAAATATTTTTTTGGAATATACAGATTTTACTAAAACAAGTCCTACACAATGGGAATTAGTTCTCTCCACGAAGGAAAACATGAACCAAAGGAATATTTCTCCTCATAATAATGAGTCCAGACACCTGGGGATTCAACTTCCTTCTTCCAGCACATGAGCAGACTGAGGCTTTCAGGCACCATCTCTACACATATAGCTGAAATTCTCAAAACTGTTCCTGTAATTGTTTGTTAAGGAAGACTGCTGGAGCTTGAAATCCTAAAATAGAGACGAGCATCTGGAAATAGAGAGAGGAAAGCAGCACTATTTTAGCAAGAATTCCTCTCAATTACACAGGCAAGAAGAAAAATACCTAGCAAATACAGACCTTTCCCAAATTCTGTCAGTTTTCAGGCCAGACAGAGAGAGCATCATTTTTGAAGATACTACAAAGCAGAAAATAAGTGATACTGAACAGAAGATAAGCCTAAAAACATGAAAGCAAACTGAGTAATTAAACATTTATATTACATATGTTTGCAGAAGTTATATACCTATCCTGAAGTGGAGGTTTTTCAAGGGCTGCTGTTCCAAATCTTTGTAGGTTTTGAAAACACTCGAGGCTTTCTTACCAGCAATGTAAGTTTTCTTAATTAGAAGCTTGATTGTTTTTAAGGGAAGAGAAAACAGACTGAGGTCTCAACGCTGCTAGCTCTTCCTTCTCTTCCTACATACATCCTCATCCTAGGAATCTGAAGCAAGATAAACCAGGCATTATGAAGCCAAGACCGTGGGTACATGCAAAAGATTTCAGTTTTTAGAAAAATATAACGGAGTGTATTGTATCTCCAGTGGGGAACAGCAGCAATTCCTCATCTCAGTCCAGGTAAGGAGGCTACTGGACGTCCACCGCAAACGCAGAGCAGTCGTCTAATGTTCTTCTGCAGACAAGGGTTTAGTTACCTGACTAGAAGACAGTAACTAACAAATACACCAAGCACTCTGAAGAATCAAATTCCTTTCTTAAAAGGCTCAGATAGAGGAAAGATACTCCAATAGGGTATTTATCAAGCTAAAGGAAGCACATGAGAGAGAAAGCACAGGTTCATCTATCCCATTTTCCCATCTCTTAGAGCAGCAAACAGTAAGTGTTTAAGAAAGAATATACAACAGGAGAAGCTTGTAGGGATAGCTATCCCAGCACACTCTCCTAGCCCTCAGGTATGAGTGGCTTGGGAAATTCCCAAGAGGCAGTATTTCTGGATTTTTAATTTCTCATTTATTTATTTAGACTTTGCAAACCCAGCCCAAGATCTACACGCAATAAAACAACCATTTCTGAACAGACTTAGGGAGAAGTGACATCTCTAAAGTGTATCAGTGTCAGAACTGTCTAGTAGAAAGCCAAAATTTTATCTCAACATTGACAGTAGCAAGTAGTGATAATTCTGGTCAAAGTCCAGAATGGCTAAGGCATGGGCATAGTAAGCAGCATGCAGGCACTTTCCATTATACAAGATTAGTCTTCACCTTGTTCAGAAATTCATCTTTCATCTTGGGACTGGACAGAAACAATATGATGTAAAATTGACTAATGTCTTTAAATACACAAAATAAGGCCAGAAACATATAGCATGTTTGGGAACAGTTGATCACAGTAACATAAAATAAAGATCGAGTAGAGTTGACTTAGGAGTTGAGAAAAAAGCAGTTCTTGGAACGGAGCATATAGAATTATGCTTGAATACTTGCTTTTTGGCTGAGACAGGAAGTGAAGTCTTGAATAGAAGTTATTTTCCATAGCAGCAGCCACTCACCCACAAACCCACAGTGAAATCATATTAAGACATTACAGCTGAGCACTGTAGCAGAGATAACGAATGCATAAATCAAACTTATCACAGAAGGATTTTGGCAAAGGCAAGGTGAAACATCTTTAAAAGCAAGCTATGGCAAAAAATGACAAAAAAAAAACCCCTGAAAAATTTCTTCATGCTTCAGTTTAGATACATTACAAAACACACTCTTCTTCCTTTAGTAAAAATATTCTTCTCAATAAACATGTTTTTCTAGCAATCAAATCAGTAACCATACTTTATCTGCCAAGAAATGAACTTGGGATTTTGTTTTCCTTTCCATTTGTATACAAGAAAACATCTAATATTTCGCTTTAGATCCTTTACAAATAAAACAGCACTACAATTCAGTGAGCAATTAAGGAGAAACAGCTTTTTCCAGTATTTTCTTTGAAACAATGACATGAAATTGAGTTGGTATACAATTTCAGAATTAGTCATTGTTCTTTTTAAAAGACTTACTGCCTCTGTAAGATGTCCTGAAAATACGATTACTTTTTAAAAACAATTATTGCCCCTTTCAGTTTGTCACATCAGAAGAGTCTGACAGGTGATATGGCAGATAGGAACTACTAGAGGTAACGCATGCTGCCTGCATCACAAATGAAGGAACAAAGGGAAAAAAANGTTACATGTGTGAGTTCATCAAAATTAGATGATTGTGAAATAGTCAAACTCAAACCTATTCCCTTTCCAAGACCAAAGATTATAGCAATTCTGACATTACTTAGACGGGTCTTTTGTGAGCAGCCATTAAACTAACCTATCCCAATGATGGATCTTCCTCTACCTTTAAGCTCATTTGCCAAGGCAGCAGAATTATTCCTCAGAAAGCAAGACTCAGATGAAGAAATGGATGGGAGGCATCACACTTGCACAGCATTGACTACAAATCGGTTTTCTCCATAATTCTAAGTACTTCAGATGGTCTTTTCATCACTAAAGAAACAAAATTATGCTTCAAGAGTGGAAAGCCAGGGCATGCTATTACAGCATTAGAAATCAGATCCTGAGAAGAAAATATTCTTGATCATTACAGGGACCTGTGGCCTTTAAGACCTGGAAGCAGAAAGTTGCTTGTTCAACAGGAAAGCACTGTCAAATTACCCATACTGTCATTTCTTAAACCCAAGAAGTTCATTATTTTCTTGATGTGTTAAAACAGAAAGAGCTACAACTAAGATAAAAACATGATCTCCAAATAGAGGTTTTGCAAAATGACTGTGAACAAAAACATAAAGCATCTTAGGTCTTCACACTAAGAAACATCACTAGGTAAAAACATCAGTCACCAGAACTAACAAGATTAGCATTCACAGGTTTTCCCACAATTAAAAGGCATCCTGAAAATACCAATTCAGTGGTTTTAAAGATAAGAAATAAATTGTGTACCCACTGGTTTTTAATACTTAGAAGTTACTCCCTTCAATTTCACAATCCCTCCTCCTACCATTTGCACCATCAGATACAGAAATCCTCACGGAAGCCACACAGGACAGAATGCACCGTTGTCTGCAAAACACACTCAGTTTACAATAACAAAAAAATCTGTAGCTATGTTCAATACAAAAATATTAACTTAGACGATCCACCTTTCAGAATAAAACCAAAACCCAAACCCAACACCCTAAGCCACTTTTTATAATGAGAAACAAAAACATTTAACAGGATTTTTCTCTTAGGACAAGAAATGTTTAATATCTAGAAGCTTGTAAGCCCCCAACAGCAAAGTTGAGCTCCAGGGCTTTACAGCCACCGCCATTCGGCACTAGAACAACCCTTGCAAGTGTGTAGTCATACACTGGTTCAATACATTACTGTTCTACAAGTACATGTTCTTTTGGTTTTCATTATTTCCATTTTAGCATCAACAGGGACAATGTAAATGCACCAAAGATTATTTCAAGCAGAAAAGCAATTTGCTATCTTCCATATTTCCTACCAGGATTCAATAATGAATTCCTGTCACCAACACAAGTCTTTCTAGATCAAAGGTTTGCTACAGGTGTTCAATATTCTATTGCTACACTCTATGGCCACAAGTCAACATTTATTTATTAAGTAGGACATATGTGCACTTAAACAATGACACTGTANGACAAAAAAAAAAAAAAAAAAAAAAAAAAAAAAAAAAAAAAAAAAAAAAAAGGTAGCAGGGAGCTTTATGCAAGTAACAACAGAATCACCACAGCTGCCAAAATTGTGAAGTATTTTTGTATGAAAAATACGGCTAGGACTCCTAACTTACTGGCTTACATACAGCTGATTGTGTGGTTGCACGTTGCTTTTCTCGAGTAGCTAAATCAGGTTAAGAAGTCTACAAGACACTGCAGCAGCTTGTTCTTCTCCCTACTACCAGAATTTATCACGCACTAAATCATGCTGATGAAACTGTTTGTGAGGTTATGCTATAAACATCAAGGAAGTCATCTGGGAAGGAGACCAAGCTATGTTTTTTATTATAAAACATACACTTGCTAGTCTGGATCATCTCAGCTGTAGAAGAGACTAGTGTGGGGGACCGAAAAGGTCAGGCAGGAAAATTAAACCAGCCTTCCCACTAGGAAAAATAATGCAAATCCGTACTCAAAAAAATCAGCAAGGGCTAAGAGGTTTGTCAGCCTTAACACAGGTAGCTGCCACTATCAAAACAGACTTACCTTTAAACCAAGTGCTAGGAGCAGATCGCTGTTCGCTTTTTCTTAAAAAAAAACCCACAACAAAACAAAAAAAACCACAACAAAAAAAAAGACCAAAAAAAGCCAAAAAACAAAACAAAACCCTTTATGCAATATTAACTTACTAGACCTGTAAGTTATACACATTTACACAAAGCTATGTGTCTAATTTGTCTCTAATATGCCATACAGCATAGTACAGTAAAAACCTGCAGGATCCCCCCTCCAGTGGGGATCTTAAGAGCTACAGACTGGTAAATGTGATCTCCATCCATGGCAAGATTGCGGGTGTAAGAGTAGAGCAAACAACCTGGAATAAGTTGAATATGGCTTTGGCAAAAAGAAACCCTGCTGGCACTCCAAGCAAACAGGTAGAAGGGATACAAAGAAAATACGTACTTTGACTTTCAAAAAGCCCAGGCTCCTTCTTCAATAGTCTCTGGCAAGAATTCACGTTGTCTAGTTATAGAGGAAAGGTTCATTTTGGGGCAGAAAGCTGGCTAAAGACTAGGAAGCAAGGGTAAGACTTAATAGTCAACTTTTCACTATGGAAAAGAGTCAATAGTGGAACTGACTTGGCAGTCCTGCTAGGACCCATTCTATTCAACATCTTCAGTAACCTGGATAGAACTGCACAGCCAAATCCTTCAAATCTAAGGTTTTCTCAGGTCAGCCAGGTGCAACGGTAATGACCATGAACTTTGGAAGGACCTCACTAATCTAAGTAAAGTGCAGTAGATGAGCTTCAATGCAGACAGATCTAAGACAATGAATATGAGAAAACACCTAAGTTGTGCATCCATGCTGAATTTGTAGCTGGAGTTTACCATTCAGAAAAGTGATCTTGGAGTCATCATTGACAGTTCTCTGGTTCAATGTGTAACATTCACTGGAAATGTCATATAGAGATTGGACATCAGCAGGAAGGAACTGAGAAGGCGGCAGAAAATAATTTTGCTGCTATGTAAAGACTTAGTTCACTGCAGTCCTAAGAACCAAGATATGGAGACAAGAACACATAGAAGAAGCTAGGGTTCTTCAATTTGGATGCAAGATAATGAGAGTTGGGAAGGTGCAACACATCCAAGGCTTACAAAAACACAACGGCAGTAGGTAAGAACAACATTGCTGCAAAAGAACTTTGGAAATCTGCCACCTCAGGATTGTGAGCAGGTACTAAAGGGAATAGACAAGGATGCAGCCTCTAAAGCTACCAGTCTGGTGACTGGATGCTACAGTAGTAGGACAGTGAGTCAGAGAGTGGCCACACTCCCATGTTCTCCCTTAAGAGCAATGCCACTGCCACTGTTGAAGATCATGTATTTGGCTACACAAATTCATAAGCTGATCCAGTATGGTATTTTTCAACCTGCTAAATCAAAACTAGGGAGGAAAATGTTCATGTGAAATATTTCAAACTGACTTAATACCAAGAAAACTTCTTCAAATACAATTGAATGATCTAATTTCCATTACACTCTTACAAGGAGACCCACTTTGGAGAAGTATGGATGCTAAGTCAGATGTAGTGAGGAGCCTGACTTCCAGGACAGAGGAGAACGAACGAGAAGATAAGGTTAGTTATATCAATTATGCATTACTCCAGGCACTTAGAGTCAAGAAAAACTTGCTTCCAAAACAGCTACACACCTCTGTGCTGCAGGCTCCATCTCTGAAAGCTTCGATGTCAGCAAAGGCAGCCCAGGTTAGATGTGGGCTGTCTGCCTGCCCCTGGCTGCGTGACCAAGTGTAGTTACGGTTTCTTGATGTCATCTCAAGGGAATTCCACCCAGAGTAAAACACACCTTTAAAAGGCAACATCTACTTCTCCATGAAGGCCCATCCTCTCCGGGCAAATCTTACATCAGGAGGGACAGAAAAACAACCTTAAAACAACTGAGTCACTGCCCAGTGTCTCAGCTGCAGAAGTTTCTTCAGAAGAGGCACAGCCACATGAAGCATTAGTACACGGCTGGTTTGAAATACTAGCAAATACAGCAGTCTCATTGATATTCTCTGCCTTGGAAACACCATGGAAGCTAGGAGGTAGTGAGACTCTCAGCGTAACTTCTGCTGCTGAACAGCTCTATGGCCAGCTCTTCTGATCCAGATCACTTGAATATTTAAGGCACAGACAGCTTACTTCCTTCCCATGTTTTCCCTCAAAGCCATTGCCTGTTCTGTTTCACTGCTTCCTGCTCCTACCACAGGGGATGGCAGAAGAGAAGCAGGCAAAGGCAGGCTCTCTGAAAGCACTGGGACTGACACAGTCTCTGAAGAAATATCCTAAGATGATGAAAAATTTGCTCTTA
This sequence comes from Baryphthengus martii, assembly GCA_013396935.1. Taxonomy (NCBI): domain Eukaryota; kingdom Metazoa; phylum Chordata; class Aves; order Coraciiformes; family Momotidae; genus Baryphthengus; species Baryphthengus martii. The sequence goes on along the minus strand of VWZK01009196.1, from coordinate 114,631 downwards.
TTACTGGGTCCTCCACAGCTGGACAGAGCCGTCTCCTTGGGCTGAACTTGAGGGCAGCAGGGGTGTCTCTTCATACAGGGCCAGTATTCCTGGGGAATATACCTTAACGTTGCTTTGGTCTCCTGCTCTTTACAATACGGTCTGGAAGTAGCTTTTGATACTACACGAGATTGTGATGTACAACTTGCAAGACAGGCCTAGAGCACACAACCTCCTTACCGTGAGACAGGAGCGGCACAGAATAAAAACTGTCTTATCCAGTGCTCAGACTGAGGCGAAACAGTTCAGGTGCACTGGACTGAGCTTAGACCTGGCAACATAACCGGACCCTGAACCGGTATCTGCTCTCATCACCCACACTGGATGCGAAAACAGCAGTGCAAGTAGGACTGAGAAAGCCAGTGCAACTCTTGCCTTGGGTCAGGAGCCTGAGTCCAGCTGCAGATGGGGCTCAGTGACACCTCCCAGGACACTGGGAGGCTGTGGGGAGATCGAACCGGCCACCAGCAGAGCTGGCTGCAAGATCATGTCCTCTCTCCATTTGCAGGCTATGAGGAACCAGCATTCACGGTAACAATAGAGGAACTGCAAGAAAAATTATTTGGGGCTTTTCCATGTCTTCGGATCCTGGTGAAGATGACCCATTTAAGTGGCAACAAAGAGAAGACCCCAGCCCGAAGCACTATAACCACAGAGAGCACACCACCACTCGATCAATCATCTATACAGCAGTGTGAATAATACTCTAAGCACTACAAATGCACTAAAAAGACTAGTGGCTTCATCCCCACTTAAACACTTGAACTGCCATTTAAGCAGTTAAGAACACATCCACACAGCTTGCAACAAGCAGGCATAAAAGCAGTAAGTTCTGTTTTACTAACAAAATTAAGAAGAGTTAAGAAGAGTAATTTTTTCTAATTATTAAACACATGGGCAGAAACTGTCTAAACAAAAGTATCTTAAAAGTCAACACTTCAAGTATTGTGCTTCATATAACTAAGACAAATATACTTTTTAAATGTCTTTGCTCACCTCATACTTGGGTTGGAAAAAAACCCCAAAACCAAACACCAAACCAAAAATAAGACAAAGTTAAGATGACTCAAAGAAAAATCACAAATGACACTCCACTAAAATTAAGATACACTAAGTGGTATCACTTTTGTTTGCTATGTCTCAACACTCTGCTGCAAAATCTAGATTTTTAAACTTTTTGGAAGAATATTTCAAATCCAAGCATGAAAAAACTTCAGTGATGTTAAGCCTCCCAGAGCACAGCACAGCGTTCAACTCCTTCACGAGGATGTAGATGGAAATGCCATGTTGTAGAAGACGGCAATGAAAAGAACACGCTGTTCCAAGTCCAGTTGGTAGTCATTAAATGCATACAATGTACATCTGTATCACCAATCACAATAAAAACACCATGAAAAAATTATGCATATATGTTCGCTCTCCAAGTTAAGCAGTTCTTCAGACTAGCATCACGTTAAAACCTCAGTGTACTGGGGGATGACTCTTGAGGGCAACTGCAAGACCACGTTTTTATCTGCAGTATATCCTAGTAAATTAAAATATATATAACTAAATATTACATTAGCACAGAATTTTCCATATACTAGCATTAAATACTGAATTGTCAATGCTTTACTTTAGGGCCATGAAAATGATCAGAGGGCTGGAGCACCATTCCCACAAGGAAAAGCTGAGGGAGTTGGGGTTGTTCAGCCTGGAGAAGAGAAGGCTCCAGGGAGACCTTATAGCAGCCTTCCAGTACCTGAAGGGGGCCTACAAGAAATCTGGGGATGGACTGCTTACAAAGGCACAAAGCAAGAGAACATGGGGCAATGGTTTTAAACTAGAGAAGGGCAGATTTAGATCGGACATTAGGAAGAAGTTCTTTACTATCAGGGTGGTCGAATACTGGAATGAGTTGCCCAGGATGATGGTGGAGGCGCCATCCCTGGAGACATTCAAGGTCAAGCTTGATGGGGCTCTGAGCAACCTGGTCTAGTTGAGGATGTCCCAGCTTCCTGCAGGGGGGTTTGGACTAGATGACCTTTGGAGGTGCCTTTCAACTCAGGGCATTCTATGATTCATTTTACGACAGTCCACTTGCTGCACGTTTTGGTTCTTAAAATGTAAGCAGTTTCCCGAAAATAATGTTTACAATGTTACAATACTAAAGTCATTGAATCCTTTCCCAGAGGCCACCTACGTCTTACATTCAGCTCTTATTTCGTCTTGTGCTCATTACGCCTGACCACATACGCTTTAGCAGTTTAACAGCGTAATTTTTCTGCCTACCTCCAACACTTAAATGAAGTACTTTATTCCATCTCACTCATTATAATATCAAAAACTACTACAATTCCAAATGAAACAGCAGTTTCTTCTATGACATGGGGCAGCAACGCTCTTCCTCTAGTGAACAGAAAGCAACCAGATAATCGATTTCCGCACTATTTTTATCTTCACGTATTCAAGCGGAGGAACTAGGAAGGAAGGGTTTCCTTGGTTGTTTTAGTTGTGTGGCAGTCTATCTATAGAATTCTTATTTTAGTAAAGTATACCATATTGTTTGGGGAACTTTTGGAGCTGGCAATTTCGGGGCTTTTAAGAGAAATGAAAGCAACAAAAACAGAAAGGAAAACACTAAGAATTATTTATCATTGCGTTGAGCAGAGACAGCAGGAGAAGAGTCCAGAAAGTAACGAGAACACTGAGTTTCTGTCAGTTAACTAACACAGCTAAGGAAACAAGATGATAAAATCCCTCAGAGCTAAAAAGGCTACAAGCCATGTGTTTACTTCTACTACTCTGAATAGGTGGTATTGTTTTTATAGTCTGGAGTCACTTGATCGGACAATAAACTCAGCTCTCCTTAAAGACAGTTCACATTTCTCATCTTACGGTTAAGCAGGAACCCTGGGGAATCTGAAGGGGCATAACCCTAAAGACAAGAACTTCCTTCTCCCATCTCAAGCTAGGGCAGTGTCATAATTCTAGGCAGCACCGTTTGTGAACAGTTGACAATTACAAAATTAGATACATCAGGCAGTTTTGTTTGTTTTAATGCAAAACACAGCCAGCTAGAGCTCAGCACATTTTCGTTTACTCAGAGGGCAAGCACAAGTTCAAATTCCTATAAAACTGCACTACAGAGGACTTCACAAATCTGGGAGAGTTACTGAACTTAAAATAAAATTAATTTTCCAAACACACTTGCACAATATTCCAGACCAGTCACTTCCATCTGCTAGAACCTTATTTTACCTAGTTTCCTTATACCTCTTCCGTAATTTGTATTCCCATATCCTTTGTTTACTCCAGTGGTCTCTTCAGATCTATTTTGCTCCTTTCAGCTCTCTTCCTGTCCTGCTTCTTCATTGTCTGCAACTCAGAATTCTAGTAGTAACTGGAGTTTGCCCCTCCTCCAGTTCTCTCAAACAGGAGGAGCAGCTCTCCTCATACCCAACTAACTATTCTAACCTGTCTTAAGAGGTGAATGACAAAGTCATTGCAATGATAAACAGGCGGCAATATCGCACCAACAGAGATTCCCTGAACGCCCATTCAGAAGCTGATCCATCAACTAGAAAGCCAAGGGGTGATCAGCAAAGCCCACTCACCCTTCAATAGCCCAGTATGGCCAGTACGAAAGTCTAATGGAGAATGGAGATTGACAGTGGACTATCGTGGCCTGAATGAAGTTACACCAACACTGAGTGTTGCTGTGCCAGACATGCTGGAGCTTCAGCATGAACTGGAGTCAAAGGCAGCCAAGTGGTACGCCACGACTGACGTTGCTAATGCATTTTTCTCCATTCCCACAGCACCAGAGTGCAGACCACAGTCTGCTTTCACCTGGTCTGGCACTCCTGAAATACAAGAGCCAGAGAGGTAACAGACCGTATCTGCAGTAACCAGTCTGATGCCGTAACTGGACAGAAGGCCACCAGCCTTTTTTTGCAACACAATCTTCCTTCAGAGAACCCACTGGGCACTGAAAAACTCCTAAACTAAGCTCATGGAAGCAATGACAGCAACGTTCAAACAGCATTTTGATTGCCTTCAGCATATACACTTTTTGAAAGTATGGACTGGAAAGCACTGAATAAACTGTATTTCTCTATGTAAGAAGCAATCTGAAAGCAACTCAAAACTCTCTTTATTCTTACACAGCAAAACATATTATGTTGTCCCTAAAGAGATACTAAATTCTAGAACTATTTACCTGAAGTACCTCCGTACTCACACACACTTTTTACTGTCCTGTAATTCACATGGCTGTTTAAAGTGTCTCTAATATAGATGAATTTTTCAAAAAAGGCAGGCTCAATCACCACACTGTCCTATCACAAGTGCAGATCTCCTTGCCACTCATGACTGCTTTTAATATTAATTAAAACATACAAATGGGCATTTTACACACAAATTATTATCAGGACAATGCACTTAAATGACTAAAACTATTTGGCTGGAAGTAGAAACCAGCACAGTATGAGGGGAAAGCTCAGACCTGTGCCCAAGCAGTGCAAGGACCTCATGCTCTAAGTTTTATGTGGGCAGCACCAAGAAACTGCTAGGAAACAGTCTTACCCTGCATTGACAGTCTCTCCATTCCCCAGCTACGTGCATGGAACAAACACTGCTACTTAGGGAAAAACACTTAACTTTCGTGCTTGCCTCTAAACTAAGACAGCTTCTAGCTTCTAATTGGATTCCTACGTCTCCAAATGCCAATTTGGAACAGAGAAGCTGTTTTCGTCGATGATGGCAAACAGCAGAAGTGATTGTGCATAATTTTTGGAACTGCTTAGTTAATTTCAGAAATCAGCTTCTTTGAACTGATTTTTTCAAGCTGAATGTAGTTACACAAAACACTAGAACACTACTAGCACAAGCTGATGAATATGAGCTTTAAGACATGTAGGCTTCCCACTTCTAAGTACAAGTCTCAGGGGATGAGGTGAAGCCCTCATGTACATGCAGCAATTCTAGATGCTAACTTACAACTTACCTCCACTAGGCTAGATGTTCATCTTGAAAAGGAAAAAGCTGAAAATTTGAAATGCCTCTAAGCACCAAAAAAAACTTTCTCTGTAAAAATCAATCCCAAGAATTATTTGCACTGTTACAAAAAAATTACAATATTGCTGCACTAAAATTCTATCAGACTTTAAAGTGCTGTTAATTGCACCTTTAAATTAGTTGCAAGTGTACACAAAATGCAAATCACATTTTTTTCGCCCTATATACAGATAGCAGTACCTGCCTAGGCATCACATCTGCATTTAAGACAGTCCCTAAATACAAAACCTAAGCAGAAGTTTCTACATGCAGAAAGTCAATTGGTCTACCAGAATCGCTGCTCTTCCAAGAAAACTCGAGGTAGAAGTAACCAGCTGCCGAGTACAGCTCCCCACATATTAGAGCTTGTCTACCTATTTCATTATCTTAAAAAGTAATGGTGATCTCAACAAAGATCTTTAGGTATTGTTTGTATTTCTTTAGCAAACACACCCATCTCCCATCCCTCTCTATTTCTAATACTTGACAATTTGCAGGCTTCATAGCTATTCAAGATAAGCACCTCACCCTTTATAGCTTTGTCTGTCTGGTGGTAAAGAGAGAAGTAAGAGTATATAAATATAAACAAAAAAATAAAAAGTGTTGTCAACTGAACGTAGCCAAAGCCTTGTCCTTTTCAGATCCTAGCTATACACTTCTACTTTGCTGTCTCGAGTTGTTTGTTTTTTTTTTTCAATTACCTATCAGTAGGAATGCAACAGAGAAAAATCTGTTTCCGCAGTGTTTCCAGCCACTGTCACAACGACCCTTATTTCTAAGCACTGAAAGTTTCAACCTACTCTCTCCACCTTATGAGGCGAGTCATCTGCACACAGACCTGTCTCTGAAGATCTGACTGCAGGTTTCCATCTAAGGAAGGAAACTACTACTCAAGCAAGGACGTGTGCCAGCCTTCCAGGACAAACATGAGTGCCTTTAGTCTTTAACTATGGTGTTACGGGTGTGGTTAGACAAGGCTGTTTAAGGTGACCTAATACTTAATAATTTGCTATCATCAAAAGGGACACTCCTTTCTGCCTCTCCCCCTTCCCCCAGCCATACAGTCCATTTCATTCCTTGTCATCATAAATAGAAAAATCAGCCAATTCAACTCATTATCCTGGCAGAAAACTGTTTACTCTCATGTTGAGTTAACTTTCTGATGAGTGAGTTTGCTGCGTGGTCCTGTAAGCTCCACCAAGACCACTTACGAGATGTAGTAAGAATACAGAGAGTCATGGAACCCCATTTTGATAGCAAGATGATAATTCTCCTGAACAGCTAAATGCACTTCAAAGTTATATTAAAAGAAATTATATTCAGGAGAAGCACCAAATTAGATTACAACCTAGAATTTTCAAGCAAAAAACAAGGCCTTGCTGAATACATTTACATGTATGTATGTATGCACAGACACTATACACGGCTGCATATAAAATTTACATATAAATATATGTAATTTACTTCGAAGTTCAAAAATATGCAAGAGCAATTCTTGGCCCCACACACAAGTTACTGCTAATATTTGCTGTTCATAAAAAAATCATGAAGCAGAAAACAGGGAAAGTGATTCAGCATCTGTTACCAAATTTCTCTGATTTAAAAGACCTCCTTTTAGGGACAAATTCAAATAAGCCCTGACCCAAGTACTTCTGTTAGAAAAGTAATTTTTAGGCCTAAACCACACTGGATGTGTGAACTCTATGAGTAGAAAAACATTAAGGCAATACAGTTTTCCAATTCCAGCGCTCTCTTAAGAGTATCTATCCACTTAGCCGGTCAATGCTTTTCCCCAAAAAAAGGAAGGGTGAGAATAATAACCTGCAAGCTCTCTCCTGTTTGTGAGCAAGGTGCTGACACAGAGAAGCAGCTAATTATTTTGTTGTTGTAACTTATTTCATTGTAATTCACTGATTCCTGTGGGATCTGGCTCATCAAAACTGACTTCATCAGAAGTCTCACATCAGGTGCTTTGTTAGATATTACGACCAAAATTCATTAGTTCAAGTGATGAAAAACACTGTCTTTAGGTGCAAGTATGACTCATCCTCAAGTCAAGATAGACACTATTTCTCATAATCTTTTCTTGCAGTGGTAAACAAGTAGCAAGCAAAACAGAAATTACAGCCAACATATGACAAAAAAAGCGTCCTGAAAGAATGGCATCCTACACACTTTAAAATAGAAACAAGAAACTTCATTAGTACCAACATAATCTGATGTGCAAAATCAGTCAACAAGGGAAAGCTGAGCAGTCACAGAAGCAGATGATACCTGAAGAGTGATACTGAATAAAGGAGAGTGTTATTCATTCTGAAAGGAAAAGAAGATATTTTGTGGAAAGGAGGCAGAGAACAATGAGGGAAAACAAAGAGACAAAATTTGCCAAAAAGGAAAATGAAAAGATCCTTACGAAAGGAAAAGAAGAAAAATAAAATGTCACATCTTTTACTAGAGTTTTAAAGTACATAAATGAAATTCATTCCAATCAACTGGTGAGAAAGGGTCATTTAGAACAAAAAGTTCTCACACAGAACAAAAAGTTCTTCTATAATCTCATCTTTTGGGGAGTGCTTTACTGATGGGTTTTGCATGTTTCAGTTCATAGCAATTGTAATGCCTAAAATCACTCTCCTGCCTCAGAAAATAAAAAGTATCACCATGTTTACCAAGACTGAAAACATGCAACAAATGAAAGTGACCAAGCAGTCAGGTTTTGAGTTCAGATGCTTTCTGTTGGCAAATCTGAGGAGGCAGGACCTTTGGCTTGAAAGGAAATCACCCAAACTTCTCAGAAGTACACACAAAAAATTTCTTCTCTTCCATAAACAGATTAAAACTAACAAATGTGGCAGAGATGAGGGGAGGAGACCACAGACACAGAATATGAAATAACTGTACTCAGCAGGAACTGAGGAGCAGCGGGAGGAAGAGGATGTTTAGTCAGTACTTTCCAGAAGCACTGAGATGAAGCTGCCCTACACATCTTCCTACCTAAATTACTTCAAACTCATACAAAACAAAGCATACTGGGTAACAGTGCCTTGGCACTCAGATCAACAAATTTTGCTACCACATTCACATTATTTAGAAACTATTTGCAAGCTACATAATGCCCTTTAGAAAAAAATTGGTGTGTGCATATTTTAAGCAACCCTTGAGTGCACCCCCCTTGGCTGTACAGAGGTCCTACATAGGTATTTATGTGGCAACCAACACCTCTGTGCTCAAGGGGAGGCATCAGAGCATGGCCTCAGAAAAGGCTATAGCCTGGAAGTGTCCTCTTGTATAGGCACAAGAGACCTCTTGGTACCTCTTGTGGTACCACTGAAACCAGGTCCTCATATATATTTTACATATATATAAAACGTGTGTAATCTACTGCTATGCTTCCCTTCCCGAAGCCTTACAATCTCAGGTGGATTGTGACTCTCTCCATCGGAACACGGACGTGCAAATAAAGCCACTGCATGGAAAATACATAATTGAACTTACTATGAAATAATACACAGCTTTCCATCTGCACAGTTACCCTGAGGTAATTTCACTGCGGTTTATTTTCCTTGTATAGGCTCTAAACGAAAACACACACAGAGCTATCACACACTTGACCCACAAGGATTGTTCACATGTCCATACCCTTGGGTCCCTATTTACTGTAACACACAACAGCTTCATAATCTGTAACTGCCCTCAGAATATCTAATGAGATAGGAAAAAGTCATTAATCACATTTTGGAGCTGGGGCACCGCACAAAGTATTGGCCTGTATCAGACAGCAGTACTGACCGAATAGTAAAAACCCTACCAGGGCCATGAGGCTATAAAGGCATTTTGACATCGGTATAGCCATTTCCACATGGAATTAAGAATTGCATGCGATGATATAATGTTTCTCTATCCTGGCACAAACTGACTACGCCAGAGCTTTCAACAGCGTAAGCACCGCTTTGTAAAAACTCAGAGCTAGCAGGATGGTGGCCGGGCACGCACAGCTTGCCCAGGGTCTCAAAACAGCGGCAGGAGGTTGCAACTCAACCCAGATCTCCCAGTTTCCACATTTCCTTCATCTGTAAGATACTGCTAATGCTCTTCACCTTGTTCTTTTTATTCTGTTCCCTGACGGTTCTAACAGAATCAAAGTTTCCAGGAGCTCTGCAACCAAGCACTGGTTTAGAGCTCATTTTACACGAGGCAGGAGTACTATGACAACCCAACTCTTGTCTCTCCACTATGAACGAAAAACTGTCCTGTGACTGAAGTAGTACAGCAAGACTAAAAACTCGCATAGACTCAGGGACTGAACTGAAAGTCTCACACAGTGGGCAAGTCTTTCTGGCTGACTGTTTCGGAGATAATGCTCCACGATGTCTTCATTAGGCAGTGCTTGCAAGGCACTCAGTGTAATGACAGGGATTAGTGTATGACTTGCAAATTGATATGTTGCGTAAAAAAAAAAAAAAAAAGAAGTTTTTCCTAAAGGGACAAATTATAAGCAATGTTCATCTCTAGTTCTCTCTGTTTTGTATTCCACTCTGTTTCCTCTGTACATTCTCCGCCTTGGTCACCATTGCTTTTAAACTGGTTCTCTGAGCTAACTAAGCTCGTTTGATCAGTACTTTGTCCATCTGTTTTCCTTCCCCATCACTGGACCTCATTGGCTATTACCAGCCTAGTCTGAAGGAGTAGACATCTGACAGACATTCTGGATCCCCTGTCAAACCAGCAAACCAGGTAATGCTCTCTCAGCTTTTTTACACTGGTTGGCAGCAGGAAGCCAACTGATCCGCATACACACACCAGGCACTAGCAAAAACACGCTCTGTGCCAGATAAGTCAAAATCCTTGCCTTCTCTGCCTGTGAGAGGAAGAAATCGAGGTCATCAAGTTACAGCATATAAATAACATTGGCCAAATCATTAAGAAAGGAGGTATTAGCAGCTCCACTGCCTCAGAAGTCTGTGCCATACGTGTCCACAAACTTTTCAATCTCTGCTTTAAAGCATTCCAGGGCTCCGCTTCCACCTACATTTGATTTCATTTCTTTACCCACCCTGTCTCACCAAACCTGCTTGAAAAAAATCTTGATAACACACCCTTAGGAAACTTGTAATAGTGAGAGCTACATCTTTTGGAGCACGGTCACTCTGTGTTTGTATCTATATATCTGTGTGTGAAGTAGATACTTTATTTTCACTATGGATATTCAGACTGCAAACTGAATTATAAACACAATCCACATGTGCTTTTGTTACACCAGTGAGCAACTCTACCACCAGTTATTACCCACACAGAATCTATGCATGACAGGCCATAATAAAAGTAGCAATAAATAAAAATATTGCAACTTTAGACAGTTTTGTAAATAGGGCCCAGAAGTCTTATTAACAGGCAGAATGTTGGTTCTGGAGGCCCAAGGTGCAAGGTAAATGTAATTCTAACATGCAAATTTATTTCCAAATCATAGACAAATGTGGTATACATGATAAATCTACCTCAATTCTACATCCTACAGGGAATTCAGAACTCAGCTGTTAAGGGCTGACTACTTTCATTTTCTAAATGCTACTGCCATTTAACAGGCTTCAACAGCGAAGCCAGTAACCCACCAATGCTCATGCTTTTCTGGGAGAAGTGCTACAGAGATAGGCAGGGACCAACCCACACAGCTTGGGAAATCAGCATGCACACAAACTCCAGCTGAACATCACTTAGGTGGGAAATAGCCCTGAATGAGAGAAGGAAATCTTTAGCAAATCTCAAAAAAAAAAAAAAAGGGGGGGAAAAAAAAAAACGTCAGTTTCTCCTAATCAAGAGGACAGGCAAGCAGAACAAGCAATTTCCTAACCTTTACATTTAGAACAGCCTGCTGCTTTAAGGACACGAAAGCTAAGCCAACATGTTTTAAAGCGTTCAGGATCTACAGAACTGACAATTTGGTTTTCTATTTCTGTCTGCTTACCATGCTGCTCCTGCCTGTAAACATTCTGTAGGAGGATGTGAAATTCAACAGAAAGGACTCTGAACTATGAATGACTCCACAGTGGCACATTCTTAGAAGTGCGTGGTGGTGCCTATGAGCTCACTCACATATGCTAACGTCAGCAGTCAGGGTTAACTCAAGGCAGCTACAGCTCTACTTGGTTACAGCTGAATGTCAGTTCATTAATGGGAAAGTGCCTTTTCCCCATCTCTAGTGGTAATTTGAAGATAGAAAGAAGAAAAAACAAAAAAGGGGGAGGGGGAGGGGCAAATACGTCAATGTTTTAGGGAAATTAAGTTAACAGGACATCTGGTAACACCTTAAATTCTTTGCTGGTCTTTTAACTCCTAGTGAAAACATTCACTGAACACTGGCTTATCTCATTAGGCTTTATCATTTCATTTACCATATTCATTTTGTCCAGCTTGATGGCTTGAAAACCTCTGCATACATTGCGTAATTTACTCTGAATGCTTTCCTTTCAGATTCCTCAACTTGTGAGGCTCCTAAGCAATAGGTATGACAGCCTGTCCCATTTGCTTCCTAGTCTGTAGTAACAACATAACCAGGTACCTGAGCGAGTAAAACATAACACAAAAATCACCCTAAGGTCTTATCTACACAGGGCTGAGGAAAGAGTAAATTAGACAAGATGAAAGTGAGACATGTTACACACAGGTATTCTCACTTCAAATTAGGTATGCACAACTCACCTTTAATATACCTTGACTTGATCAACCAAGGTCAGTGCAACTGGTTTATCTCCATAACAAGGAAAAGGTTGACTTTATAATTACAGTTAAAAGACAGAACTTATCTTAATAATTAAACGGAACATTGTCTTAACATTAGAATGACTACTCATTTCATAAACATATTGATAAAGAGCTTCTCATTGCTTCTTGGAATCAAATCTTAGTCTTTTCAGTCATTCAGCTGTACCTTATCTAAGACTTCTACCAGAAAAACCTACTACACAGAATCACAGAATGTCTTTGGTTGGAAGAGACCTTCAAGGTCATCTAGTCCAACCTTCGACCAAACACTGCAAGCTCACCACTAAACCATGGCCCTAAGCACCAAATCTACACTCCGTTTAAATACCTCCAGGGACAGTGACTCCACCGCTGCCCTGAGCAAACTATTCCAATGTTTAATAACCCCTTCAGCGAAGAAATGTTTCCTAATATCCAGTCTAAACCTCCCCTCGTACAGCTTGCACCCATTACCTCTGGTCCTGTCACACGCCACCAGGGAGAGGAGGCTGTCCCCCTCCTCGCTCCAACCCCCTTTCAGGTAGTCGTAGGGACCGAGAAGGTCTCCCCTCAGCCTCCTCTTCTCCAGACTGAACGACCCCAGCTCCTTCAGCCACTTCTCATAGGGCTTATTCTCTAGGCCCTTCACAAGCCTCGTTGCCCTGCTCTGGACCCACTCCAGCACTTCTATGCCCTTCTTATAATGAGGGGCCCAAAACTGAACACAATATTCAAGGTGTGGCCTCACCAGTGTCAAGTACAGGGGGACAAATACAGGGGGCATACCATGTCATTAAATGTCTGAGAAGGAGAGACCTATATCTATGCTCTATCACCATACCTTCCATCAGCTAAATACAATGTATAGGACTGCCCGTCACAGAATGCAAACTGTAATAACAAGAGACTTGGAACAACACCCCAAAATGTGGTAAAATTTCATCATTTCATAAAAGCACATGTGAACAGATGGGAGAAAAAAAATATAAATCAAAAAAAGGAACCAACACCTGCTTTTAAATAAAGATGCAGTTTTATCCAACATGTTGCAGTTTTAAATCAAGTAGGAAAAAAAAAAAATAAAGAAAAAAGATCATCTCCTAATCTTTCTAGTTCTAAATATGATCATTGTAACACCTTCAGTATGCCTCAGGGTTGGGATAAAATATATATACCCTATCTTTGTTAAATCATTTATATAAAACCAATACAAAAAAAACAACATACATCACTTGACACGAAAAGACAAAACACAGTATCTTAAAAACCTTGCTGTCTTTTGCTCATCAGAAACACACATTCTCAGGCAAGGAAGCTGGAAACTCCAACATTCCCAACCTATAAAATGAAAGCAATTTAGAATACGTAACACCACAAGGTGATTTTACCACAAACTTAGGCAAAACACTGGACAGCGGTTCCCACCATGACAAGAAAAAAAATTGTTAACCATACAGAGGTTTACTGGAGCTGGAATGTCCCCAGTGTGCAGAGTTCTGTCAATCACAGATCAATCCATCTAGTGACTCAAATTCAGACTAATCATCTCCAAGTCCAAACACTTTTCCCCTGCCGGTAGCAGGACTTGACTGAAATCGAGTAACATTGTCACTACTGAAGTAAAGCATACTTATTAAAAAAAAAAAAAATAAAAAAAAAAAATGAGGAGGCCAGAGCCTCTTCCAAAGAGAATACTTTCCACCACTTGTGAATAAGGTGTTTGCTGTCTACAGAGCATCCAACTTTTATAAACTCTACTTTCAGCCTCAAAATATGTACTACCACAGTGAAGTAACACTAACTTCTGCCAAAAGCGAGCATGTTCCCACCAGCTCCATGGCAGCAAGCAATACATTCAACTGAAGAGTCATCTGAAGGCTTACAGCTACTGCATGACAACCCTAGAGATGAAAACAAAGTTTGCATTATTAAAGACTCATCATGCTATAGGACAACTCTTGGAAGAAAAGTTACATATTTTACCTTCTTCTGACCTCAGTCTTTCACATACAGAGACAGCAAGTCAACAAGGCAGAAAGTCGAATGGAAGTCAAGATTTTATCAGCCATTAGATTTAGTATGTAGGTTGCCATACAAAGGCTCAAAGAAAATTGTGCAATACTCTGACAACTGCAGAGGCACCATCTTTAGAACTGTTACCACAAAGCAAGAAACAACTCTTAAAATGCAATACATCCTTTCACAACTCTTTCCACAGTACAAAATTAAGTGTGTCATTATTTCAACACGAAACTCACTACGTTTATTGCTGGAATAAAGTTTCCTAAGGACAAGCTAAATATACTGAAGATATTTTTGAAGTTTAGAGAAGTAACATTTGTTATTCCACATGTTTAAGTTAAGTATGTAGCCAAAATTTTACCCTTAAAAGAAGGGCTGAACTAACTACTCTGCTGTGTAAATAAACTAGTATTGCCTGAACAAATTAATAGTGGCTTTGCCTAAGCACACTGTGTGCTCCGAGAAGTTTTAAGTGGATATATTATGCATACAAAAGCAAGAGAGTCCTCTGAGACCCCTCAAAAAGCCTAATACCCCACATCGGCCAGAGATTCAAACTACCTTGGCTATTTAAGACAGTTTATAAAGTTCAAATATACTTATGTTCTTTACTAGTTACACTGAAAGATCCAAAACCTTCACACTCTGAGGAGGAATTATGACCATCATTTTAGACATCAATATTTCAAATTAAAATCTCTTTATAGGGGACTTCGTAGATAATTATTGACATTCAACATGATTATTTTTCCCAGTAAATTAAAGTCCACCGTGACTAACACCAAGGATCAACACATAGTACCCGATGGCAATCTACCTGTACTTCCTTTGGGAAGAGAGGAAAACGGGGCATTTTTAAAACAGGTCTTTTTATTTAAGTACAGTATTCAGCCTTACATTCAGAACAATGGATGGCAGCCATACTATACTTCAAGGAATTCTATGTAGAACAAATGTTATTTTTCTGCAAAACAATAAATTATGAGCCCTGGAACATAGCCAAAAATAATAACCGTAACTTGGGTGTGTACTGGGGTAAGAAACAGAAGATTCTGAACACACACACACACACAAACACACACACACAGAGAAATAAGAATGCCAAGATCTGGAGAGAGAGGGGGACATAACATTCATGTGCTCTGTGCTGTTTCCAATCAAGAGAAAGTAGCTAGCTCTTACTGTAAAACATTCAAAAAAATCAAGATATGTTATCTAATTTTTAAAAATATCAACCAATAATACTAGTTTATATTTAACCACCATTTTTTACATTACAAAGAGCCCAGTATGTCAGCAAAGAAAGAGGAAAGGATGTATACAAAAATTAGGCTAAAAGAACTATTTTCATTCCTAGGGTATAGATGGACATTTCATTTGAATTCACATGTTCAAGACAGATATAGGTAAAACAACCTCAATTCCTCTTTCTCGACCCACCAGCAGGAAACATGCTGGCAGTTCGAGGAAACCAAGGAAAGCCATGACTCTCCACCACAAAATTCACATGCAACATTTTACACCTTTGTTATAAAACCGTGGTGAAACAAGCAAGCATGAAAACTGAAGAGACAAACATCTTCAGAAAGAGTTCCGTGTGCTGACGGTAGGTCTTCCCAATGCTATTTACCTGGTACCATCCTGTAGGATCAGAGGCATACCTCTGTTTCAGCAACAAGCAACACTGTCACCAGACTTGTTAAGGCATGAAGCTCATCTGTCCAGAAACAATACACTCCATGTTACTGAAGGAATATAACAGCAGCAAAAATTCCTGTAATGACTCCTTTAAAGTTGTGCTTTTACATTTAAGGGATGTCACTTGGAAAATCACCATAGAAGAAGAGCGTACAGGGAAAAGAAAAAGCACTAAAAAAAAAAAAAAAAAAGAAAGAAAACCCAACACTGGCACATCTCAACATTACATTAAAAATAAATTAACCATGTAAGAAGACACTTGCAGGCACTTTTATCAAAGTGCAACAGGACTTGAAATAAAGAAAAGTTTAGAAAGTCATGATCCAAATGAAAGCTCATTAAGGCGACCTATGTTTGAAAATACAGCACAAATTGCATTACTTGGTTAGATTCAGCTCCCTGCCAAATCAAGTTTTTTTGATCCTGTTTGGGCATACATGAAGATGAACCACCTCACTTGCAGAAGCATTAGAAAATAAATTTTCACAATCAAATCACATTTGTCTCAACTTGTCCAAGATTTTGCCTAACATCTTGAAATAAAAAGCTATCAAGAAAAGATTTTGCTGTTAGTAGGTCAGGACTTGAGAACATTAAGTGGAAATAGGTGTGGCATTCTGACCAAAACCAGCTTTGTTTTCAAATTTTTTCTTCCTTCATAAAATCCCTTGAGAGAAGAGGTCAAGAAGATCAGAGAAAGAACAAGTCTTCTATCCATTCCTAAAATACAGTGGTTTCAATAAAAGTGAAAAAAGGCACTTAAAATTCATTATCACAAAAAAAAAACCC
Organism: Baryphthengus martii; assembly: GCA_013396935.1. NCBI lineage: Eukaryota > Metazoa > Chordata > Aves > Coraciiformes > Momotidae > Baryphthengus > Baryphthengus martii. The sequence continues at coordinate 98,308 of VWZK01009196.1, read as the reverse complement.
AAAAACAAAGCAAAAAAAAAAAAAAACAACCAGAAAACTTGATGGAAAGGTAAAATTGCATTTAAAATAAAGCTAGAGTAAGTTTATCTGGCTGCCTTCATTATAAAGCTTACAATTTTATTAAGGAACTTCTGCAAAAAATTTGGTATGTACTTTCCTCATATAAAAAAGCAAACACAAATTAAATACAACTTTTAAGTAATTCTCCCACATTCTTCTCCAATGTATTGAATTTATACATAAATAGTGTAAACACTGAATTTCAATATCCAAGCTGTCATGCTGATGGCTTAGAGAATACTGTTCTAACAGCATAACTTCACTCCTCTCAAGAACTCTACCGAAATTTAACTGGACCTTAAGTTCCAGAAAGTAAGTCATATGTACAGGATTTTCAAATGAACTTGGTTTCCACTACAACTTAATATACAGTACTAGTTAGTACATTCTCTCATGTCAGACACTACATACAACTCCCCTCTAAGTGTCAAATAATCCAACTTCAAACCAGGCTGCACAAACAATGACAGCTAAAACCAATCTAAACTTCCAGTGAGACATAGTCCATTGTGTAATACCTGTTCAGTCTCTGAACTTGGATTACAACCAACACATTGGTAGTTATAGACTTTAAAATGAGAAGGGAATTTCCCTGAATAGTCTGTGAGCATTCCTAATATGCTCATATACAAAAAATACTAATGCCTCAAAGAATGGTAGAAATGTTGGACAAACTGGAGAAACTCAATAGAGGGTAGAGTTTCTTCTTCTCTCCTCATGGAAAAGTCAGGAAAAAAAAGTTGGTGTTACTATAGAGACAAAATGCATTTCTGTACCGGCCTCCAATCTTAAACTGGAGAGAAACTGGAAAACAAGTCTGCTGGTATAGAAAGTTCCTAAACGCAACACAAGTCAAGACAACTCAACATCTGATAACGCTACATGGCTGTTCTAGTTACTACTAGCCACAAAGAAATGTTCCACATGCATTCATGAACAACTAAATTAGTATGCCCCTATTTATTCATTTTAGCTTTATTCCAGACACTTGAGTGGTCTGGATGAAGGCACACAACTGTTCTTTAACAAGAGCAACCAAGGCTTTCTCTTCAAGCCACAACAAAGGATGTCTCCATATATGCCTGAACATCCCCCTCAGCATGGCTAAAGTTGTTTTTTTGAGGGTTTTGCTGGTAGTCTTTTAAAATCATGAAAGCTCCTCAGCTTTAACTTCTATAATAAGCAGGAAAATTAAAAGGATCTTAGGTCCCCAAGTCCACCTTCTTCCTACGTATTGTATGGCCCTGAGTGTGTATTCAATCAAGGTAAGTCTTTCAGGTGCTTACTCTTTTTTGTGGAAAGATATTCTAGAAATATCTTCTTGGGCG
>VWZK01009196.1:79053-96898 GCA_013396935.1 Baryphthengus martii | reverse complement strand
TTTGGGGGGGGGGGGGGGGGGGGAATTAAGATAGAGATTAAGACAGAAAATACATCACTTTATAACATCGATGTCCTTGTTTTTACAGAATCATTGTACTTACGTACAAGCAATAAACTACTGCTTCCTTGCTCTGCCCCCAAAGTATTTACAAAGAAAAAATTACAATCAACATCCTCTCTGACTATTTTGCTAAATCTAAGACAAATATAACCAGTTTTGCTTCCCAGTTCACCCCTCCCCTGATAATCCTAGCTTGTGCTTCAGGCTGAACTGCCCTTTCACGGAGCCCAAGTGATCAGATGGGTGTGCAGTATTACACATGTCCTCAGCAGCAGCAACCACGACTTGCTCGTTTCCCCGTCTCCACTGAAGAACACCACCCAAAACCACTTACAAACTTTATATTGTTCAGACGTCCCTGTCCTACCGACATCCCCGTGCAAAACCTTGGCTGTCCATGTTTGCAAGTCGCAGGCTTTCAACATGAGTCCTCGACATTACAGCGTGCTATTTCTCAGACGCTTGTATTCGCAGCCGCTGAACTATTCCCATGCATTATTGTACTCTCGAATTGGTGAATCTAAGAATTTTTCCCCACATTAAAGAGCATATAAGAATTAAAAGGGCAAGATGCACCCAAGTAAGAGTATGAATTTTACTGCTGTTTCACAGATGTTCAACTTTAGACTTAGTATTCTCTTTCCACTGGGAGGAGTTTAAAGGGTGGTACAAAGAAGTATTCCTCCTTCACTTACAGCCAAGGCAACTCTTCTCCTCCATAACCAAGCACTGCTTTTGAGTACAACGAATAACTTAATTAGTATGCTTAATTAAGAACTTCCCAGCTGGATCCACTGATCTGCACATTAATTTCAGTCCAAACCTGGAAACTTAGACCATTTGCATATGCTTCTACTACCACCTCTAAAGACCTCTGAAAGCCAGTATGAAAACAGTTCTGAAACATTTAACAAAGCATATTTAAGACATCGGTATGATCTGAAAATTCAAATTATCATTGCTTTCTTTTTTAATCCAAAGGTGCACCACTGCATTGTTTAAACCTGACCCATCTTCAAGTTCACCATTCCACTTACTCTTTTCCCTCAAAACAGAATTTTTCTATTTGTAGAACATATCTGCATAGAACTGAAACTCACAAAAAACCCCTAGTGTAACATCAGTTAGACTCTGGCATTGCAAACAATAAACACACCATTTCCCAGAGATAACTCCATTTGATAGCTGTGGTTTCATGTGATTTCAAGCACAACTATTGACTACACCAAAGGTAAACAAGCAAGAAAGTGAGACACGACCATTTCAATCAGAAATGTCTTTATACATGATGAGAAGTTACTAGTATTTTGACTAATAGACAAGAGAAAGAATGAGTACTCTTTCCATTTTTTTTCTTCTCGATGAGAAAGTTACTTCAATAATAAGAACTACAATAACTTACAACTGCAGTTAGTGTACCAATTGTCTCATTCATCTAATGCATCCTGAACTCAAAAACAATCTGAGGGAAGAAAGGTGATTACCCCCCCCTCTTTTTTTTTTTAAGGCCTTATCCATTTTCAGAAAACTCAATCTGAATTATTCCAATAAGACAAAAAGACCACTTGGTTTAGGCTCTACATTACTTCTTTCCTAGCAGTCATTTCTGATGCCAGGTTATTCTGTTGATTTCTTGTCACCATCACAGCACTGAAGCTGAAGAACATCAACAGAATCGCCTCAGTCTCTCACAGCTATCAAGAGAGAAGAGGAACAAGTTTTCAACAATACCTAAATTGTAAACTCTTCCATCATTCAGGTGATGACAGCTACAGACTTAAAAAAAAAAGAACTGTACCATCTAAGTTATCTAAGAGACGGACTATTTTGTGCATGTCAAAGTCAGAGCAAACAATAAGCACAGCCCTAAGCAAAGTGCTGCCTAGAAGTGAAGTACAACAGTCTCCCACAAGAGCCTCTCTTAGAGCTAACAGTCTAATTCTTTCATCAGCCAAAGAATTAAGAGGGAAAAAATAACAAGCATTCTGGATTATTACTGCACCTTAGGAGGACTTTGGAATAAGGCTTAAGAGTTATTATTTCTTCTCTCTCATCTGAACAGATTAGAAGGAAAAAAAAAAATTATTTGACATCTATTTCTGCATATTTGAAATCACTTGGAATATGGAAGGAAGGCATCAACAGAATTTTACAAAACCAAATTTTAATTTTAAAAGAAGCTGTATTAACAGTAGTTCAGGATTTCAGCCTTCCAGAGTTAACCTCACATGTACACTAAATAAGACTGTAGCATAGAGAGGTACAGAAAAAGCAGCATTTGTTTATTTCTAGTCAAAGTTTCTGCACCAAGTGGGAAATCATGTACGAGTACAGATGACCATTTTTGCTCTAAAGTATAATGACACTTGATCATCTGAGAGCTTCAGACAAGTTTCACATATCCCTCCTACTTCTATGTCAAAAGGGAGGTATAAAACATTTTAGAGAATAAAGAAGTGACAAAAGGCAACACTCATCTTCAAGGTACTCATCAAATCTTTGACCTTTGAACCAGAGCACTAATAAAACGAAAAGACTATATCTACCTGCACTCCAGAGATGTACAGGGCCAAGAATTTATTTCCTTGGCTCATATTTTATGCAACATCTAGTTTCTATATACAGTCTTTAGACACTTGCCCATATATTAAATAAAAACTGAAGAGACTGCTGTGAATAGACAGTTACGTATTAAGGGATGAAGAGACTGCTGTGAATAGACAGTTACGTATTAAGGGATGAATATTCTTCATGCACTGGCACTATGCATCAAAATAATTTACTTCTGTAAGTAAATTTTGGGCAGCCACTCCCTATCAGGAGCATAGTACTTTGACAGCTACTGAACCACAGGCCTGGTTTACGTTTGAAGCTCTGCACATTTCTTCATTTGTGCTAAACTCTTTTGTGTTGAAGTAAGAATGACAGGATCAAAAACTGAAGCAAAGCATTGTTCTTCTCAGGACCCACATGAAGTAAGCTCTAGAAATACCCCATTAAAAAACCTGTGGTTTTCAACTGAAGTACAGGACTCCCAAACTAGAGCAAGCTTTCATTTGAACTGCATACACCAACAAAAACACCAAAAAAACCCCAAAACCCCAGAATTCAGAGCCAGTTTAGACCTCTAACTAAAATGCAGACTCCTCAACCATACTAAGCTTTTCCAAATATGGTATATTTACCTACACTCTAAGACTAGGGAAGACCTTTCAGACTAGATGCAAGGAAGACATTTTTTACAATGTGAGTGTGCCAAACACTGGCACAGGTTGCCCAGAAGAGGCGGCAGATGCCCCATCTCCAGAAACATTCAAGGTCAGGTTGGATGGGGCTCTAAGCAACTTGATCTATATGAAGATGTCCCTGTTCCCTGCAGGGGGGTTGGGCTAGATGACCTTTAAAGGTCCATTCCAACCCAAACCATCCTACGATTCTTTCAAAATTAAGAGCTACATGCCAAGGTTAGAACAATCCATTGCATATACTAAATTCCCAGATTATTTTAGAGAGGTTAGGTTCAGACCATCTAGACTTCAAGCATTAAAGCTGTATCCAGTTTCACAGATCCTTACCTTCACATCCACTAAATGCCAGCAAGCTGCCAGTAGCATGAAGCTACTTCATCCCAAGGGGAGAAGGAAGAGGATCAGTGCGCTATAACTGAAATTCATCCCAAGATCAAGCAAAAATAACCAGAATGACAGAATATAATACCATAAGGGACCACAGGCTATCTTAATTAAAACCTCTCCAAACTTCTATATATAGAACTACCTGGCAAACTTCCTTCGTTTTTAAAACAACCACTAATGGGAATCTGACAGCCTTCCTCATCTATTCCAGTGCTCTCATTGTTCCTAAAAGTTGACTCCATTAACTTACAAGCATGTTTGCTGCAGTTTAAGCCCACAAATTGTTTCATTTCCAGTGCAGAAGACAACAGCTTAGTATTTTCTTTCCAGCTATCTTTAACATATTTAGAGAGCATTATCAAGAGAAACCTCCATTCATTCAAAGTGGTTTCAGCTTTCCCTTAGAGCATATTTTCTGTATCTCTAACCATTCCCCTTTCCCTGCAACTATTCTTTTCCCGTCACAATACCAAAACTTTTAACTTAAGCTTATTAGCATGCCAAGAAGTGAGAAAATTAACGTCATCTACTTTACATGACGTTCCTGTTAATAAATACAGTAAAAAAATTTCCTAGTTCTGCAACATCAGTCGATTCATAGTCACTGTGTAAACACCTAACTACAGATTCTTCTCTGCAGATCCCCTACACTATCAGTTACCCCCCACCCTGCTACATGCACAATTAAGCCTTACTGAGGACTAACAGACTACATCTCTGCCCCTGTTAAATTTCACCCTACTTAGGTGCCATTGCCCTGTCAAGATCATTTTGAACAAGTGCTCTTTAGTCCACACACTGTCTCTGAAGGGAACACAACCCACAGATCTAGAAAGTTTACTCTGATCAGCTGCAAAAAACTTAACTATCACAATTAAGAAAACTGCAGAATTACCGTGACCCATCCTTCTAGTCTAACCACGAGCCCTTGCTAACTTCAAAGAAACATTTATTTTATAGTGGCAGCAGTCTCCTCTTAGAGCAACAAAAGCCTGAGTTTCTGCTAGGATATAAAGTAGTTAACAGCGTGAAAGTGAGCACAGACTACATAGAGACATCTCAGCTGTAAGAACCAACATACTGGGCTAGATCAAGACACTGCCTAATCCACCTCCCTGTCTACAACAGCAGCCATAAGCAAGCACCCAAAGAATAACACCACGGCGATTAACAGCAGGTATGCATACAGATATATGCCTTAAATTATATATATACACACATGCCATATATTTTAAGCACATTCAGTAGCGCTGCCTAACAATAAATTACATCATTCTCCAGCACCGCATCTTGTTGCCCATGTCCAACATCAGTTTCTGGGAACAAAGAGCTCTCAGCTGCTTAAAGCCAAAAAAATTGAAATGATGCTGTGACTGAATAACTGGAGGAAAAAATTAACAGTATTCCATAAAAGCAGATATCTGAAGTTTTCAGTGGACGATGTGATTATTAAACAAGCGCTTTCATGCCACACAGTTGACTTCATTTACCAGCACGTTCCATGGCTGATCTTTTAAAAGGTTTCATTCATGTGGTCTACATATTCTTTTATTCAAAGGACAGCCATGGGGTGGGTCACTGTGTAAGAATCTAAAGAGTACTGTATTTTTCAAAAGGGTAGTTTCTAATAATTTCTAGAGTAACAGAAAGGAATTTTTTTTTCTTAGTACTATGTCAAGATGAAGCAAAAGTAATTCATAACTGCGCAAGCCCACCTTCCTGCATTCTACAGAAGAAAATACACTCTTGAACTTCCAGTAGCAGCACCAATTCTCATCAGATTATCCAACTTCTAAGATGCTACTTTATTTCAGTTCCATTTTTCACAGTATTTGAAGAGTTGCACATTATAGAGTATCTCAGGACATTCAAAGAGGTACACTTCACAAAGGAGAACATTTCATATATAATTTACAAATCTGGTAGAATGTTAGTTATTTATTATTGTATTAGCTCTCTGTATTTTCCTTTTAGAATGGTGGAAGGGTATTATGAGGTAGTTGTATACTTAATGTTTAATGACTTACTTTCCATGCAATCACAAAAACTAGTAATAAAGACGGCAGAGCTGATTCCACACACAGAATAATTCCATACAATAGGGTTGAAGAAAGTGGTAAGAAACAACGGTCAAATCATCATAACCTGACTCGCTGCATGTTTTTTAAGTATGAGTGGGTTTCATATCAATACAGACAGAATGAGAAATCAAAGTAAAACAGCACAAGAGATGCCCAGAGCAATTCATGGGATTTCAACAAACAAATCTCCAGGAGTTCAGTAACATCTGCTCTCTTCAGTGTCAGATGAAAGCTCATTATTCCTCTTCATCGGCAGACAAATTCCCCACCCCCTTATTAACTATTTTTCCTGACAAAATCCTGGACGTTATCTGAATTTTTAGAAAAGACCTGCCTTTGTTCTCTAGTATACTCATAAATAACAGGTCTTTCAAATACACTACAGTCATAACAAAAAAAACAAAAACAAAAAATTCACATCTATCATCTGAAATCAAAACCATATAACACCCTATGTACAACGGTCTAAGAAAGTCTAGTCCTCAGCACCAGCACTTTGTTCTGCTTGCTGCTCAAATGCTCTGCATCAGTTCTACAATTTAATGAACTACCAATATTTTTCTTACACTTCTTCCTCACATTTCCCAGAAAAACATTTGGCATACTAGCACACCAGAGATGCCACTCCTACTAGCCTTTTTTTTCCTTCCATGTCAGAACTGCTTACTCCATTCACACAGACTCAAGACATACCTGCAAAACACTAGGTGAGGGCTTCTCACCTCTGTGGATGAGTCCATACACCAGCAAAGCCCAAAGCTCCATGACTTTGGGATTTCACAGCAATACACAAGAACCCCGGGAGAGGTGAAAAACCACAGTACAAAAGACACCAGGCTGCGCACTGTGAGCGGTCAACCAAACCAAGCAAGTTAAAAACCTACATGTTTTGAGCATCTGGAAAGGCTGATAACAAAAATACCATTAGAAGCTTCAAAAGGAAACAGAAAATTTTGTACTCATATGTTATTAAGGTGCAAAAATCAACCTACAACAAACTCAGAACAAGGCAAGGCCACAGGTCTGCAGCATTTCTGTGACAGTATATGCTACATTAGCCAAAACTTAGCTTGAAATACCAGCCCCACTGCCAAATCCCCATGCCTTTTTTCCATATATTAATCATATCAATGCTACAGTAAGGATGGTTCAATGGAATACTTGAATCACCTAGTTAAAAAAAGTGACAGAGCGACTACAATTTCCTTTAAAAAAAAAAGACAGACGCACATCTACTACATGTGTTGGATTATAGCTGGGTTTTGGGGGTTTGATGTTTGGGGTTTTTTTGCTTTTGTAATAATATCTTGAAAAATCCATGAGTATTGAATCCGAGCATTCAGTACAGATTGTTACAGGTTTACCAAATAGTGCTGCAAATACTCGCAAAACCTTTAAGTGTGTTTCAAACCTTCCCCTATACTAAAAACTTTTAAACTCGTTGAATGAAAATAAACACTTATTTTAAAGTCACATAGTAACTATGCCCGTAGCTAAAAGCCAGCCTCTTACAAGATTTTTAAAACCCTCAATTTTATAGTCACACACACACAAAAATCTCAACAATTCAGCAAACTCAGAAATCCCATTTCCTACCTTACCAGTATGTTCTTTAACAATTGCCTTGCTTACAACCTAAAAGCAAAATCTGCGACCAGGAGAGAAGTCTCCCATAGTTGCAACATTCAAAGGGAAAACAGCATTTAGATCGATAGAAGGCAGCACATTAGGTTGCCGCACAGCTTCTTTCAGAGCTCCCTTAACAGCATAAAAATTAAATGTTAATGCTAGTGGGATAGGACATTACCAAGTCACAGAACGTATCATGTGAAGTCAAATGAGAAATGGGATCACTATTTCTGACAAAACAATTATTGTCCAAGTATTAAAACGTTAGACCCAAGTTTAGTCTGCAGAAATGTAATTAGCCAACCCAGATCTAGCAGAACATTTTGAAGTAGTCTGTAATGGCTTTAAAGCAGAAGCTCTAAAGCAAAGCCTTCACACATGGTCTAGGTTTAAATTCTAGATCTCAGAAACCTAGATAATCTCCTTCTCTCCATATCATATTTCTGACAATGCATATGTGTATGTCTCACTCTACACTCAAATACATGTAAAAAGTAACAGAGTAAAAGGAGCTGCTAGAGAACTATTTATCATGGTATGTTTTCATCTGGAAGCTACTAATCATAATAGCATAATCAATTACTGATTCCGGTTGTTCTTAAAAAAAAAAAAAAAGGATAAAATAAACAAAAAACACCCCACCCAAAACAATGCCCTCACAATGTCTGAATAAACTAAAAGTTATATGAAGCTACTACATATTCTAAAGTAACTGTAAAAGGAATTTATGTTTTGCAATTATGCCACCAGGTAAGAATAAAAACCAGGCTTTCACCAGATATTTTGAAATGCAGACAGTAGCACTGTCTCACCGAGTATTTTTGAAGTATCATAGTTATGAAAAGTTATGGACATCACATAAACACCTCTGCACTATGTTGTTTTAGATTTGGCCCACTATAATCAAAACTTACAGTCAATCATGAACTGCTCAAACATTACCAGTGAAAAACTAACCTAATGTATTACAAAAAAAAAAATAAAAAATCCACAGTCTATTGTATAAAGCCAAAGTATCAACACCACACAGAAAATATTTGGTGCCTCATGAATATCTATGCCCGTCTGCAAAATCCCACAGGCATTTCAAATGTGCCACCTGGGAAAACAGCCACCATTCTTTGGCTGTCACAGATCCCAGCAATGCCCTTGTCAGCTTCCACGGACCCTGAAAGCCAGTAACTGCAGCCAAAGAGAAGCTTCAGTACGTTGAGTCTATCATGAAACAGAAGAGACTTGAAGGATTGGTAGTATTCATTACTCTATGGAGATCTTCTATTAAGCCAACTACATTTCTAAAACACACCCAGACCGAAGGACATTCAGCCATTTTGCTAGTGAACTTTATTACTCAGACATATAAAGAGTCCAACAAACATACTCAACTGGCATCCCCATATCACACGCACAATGAAAATCAACACAGAACCCCAAACCAACTTGTGTTTACTGCAATGATCAAGGAAGAGCAACCTCAACGTTGAGCTCCACTGAAAAATGTCAGTACCCTCCCGCCTGTGAGTTGCAATTAAAGCTCTCTGCCCTCCCACTGAAAAATATCATACAAATATCATTTTGGACTCAAAATTTCTGGAAGTGTAAAGTTATCCCACTCTGCACAAACCTCATGCTTTTGTTTCTAGTACATTTACTAGCTGATCCACTAGAACACAAAACCAAACAGAAAGAAAACCACCTAGCTTTCCATGGGCCTTTAAAGCATTTCCTCAAGATCCAAATAAACTCTGCAGTCCATTGTGGTTACTAAAACATGTAATTCAAAATTAACGACTTCTGTAAATCTATTTCAAAGTCTCTAAAACTGAAATTTGATTAGTTAGGTTTCTCTGTTCTGTGCAGAACACAGGAAAAAAACCCCACAACGTTAACTTGCAACTACTACACCGCATTACACTATACGTACCTACAGCTCCTGAGCCAGTACATACAATGAGAAAGATTGTGAGATTTGAAGTGAAATGGTCAACAGATACAATCTTCTCAAGGACAATCTTATTTTCCACTTCTTTAGCTTTCAATTGAGCAATTGTATACATAAAGAAAAAAACATTCCAGAAGCCTTACATCTACTCACATGCAAAAAGCATGCCTTGCTAGAAAGCTTTTCTTCTCTCAGCAAGGCACGAAACATTCTTTCTGATGTTGATACTCAACCTCCTACAAATGTGGGAAAATTAATTTATGGCTATGGATTTCATTCACAGGGATATAGAACTGTGCCAAATCATTCATGTTTACTTGGCCAACAGCCAAATATTTTGTTTATTTAGGCTGATGAATTTGTGTCCCCTTCCTCCCTCAAAGAAACACAATCATAAAGGTCAACTCATTGTATTACTTTTTTTTTTATACAGATGCTTAAAGCAAATGAAGTGCATGATACACACATGCATGGGATATAAATAATAATCTAGGTTCCATGTAACTGTTTACAGCAAGGTGTGAACCAAGAAAAACAGATTGGTGCTATCAGTTGTGACTAGTTTTTCCTCTTTCTACACTGCAAGAAAATTAAATTCTTCTTTGCAGCAACAGTAACATGTTAGTTTATCTTTCTGTAAAACATATTCTTGGCCTGTCTGAAAATTAAACAATTGCTTGCATTCCTGGCAAAAGATACTTCTTTGAACTACAGGGCTTGTAGCCGACTAGAATTATATTCCTACTAAAAAAGTCAAAACACACGATGTTCTACAGTTGTGGCTGTAAGAAGTCTGCCTTGGTTGGAAAAATTCAGCTGCTGCTTCCCTTCTGGTCATAATTTCAGAGCCAACACCCAACTTCTCTCCTTCTAAGTGCTCTAATCCAAAAGCCCGTGGCAACTTTTGCCACTACACTCAAACACTTCATCTTCACGCACGCACAGCTGCGCAACATTCCTAAGTCCCATACACCCTCTACGGCATTACTTATCCTGTGGTATCAATCAGCACATCTCCCCCTTTCTCTTCTGATCAGCAGGTCTCATATTATAATCATCTACTATCAGGCACTCGGACTACTAACAGCTTTCTTCAAATCCACCCAACTACCTGAAGAGACATGTCAAGCAATGTAACTATACCGCTACGCATTCCTGTGATACGTTATGTTTAAGAGACACTTTCCAGAGTCAAAAATAAAACCAACAGAAGCTACTTAGACAAAGGACAAATACTAGAGGCTTTCTCTAAATAATTTAACTCAACCTTATCATTTGCCAGCACGACGGTCATTCACCACTTTCAACATGACTACATTGGTCATTACAGCCTACAAAGCAAGAGACCCAGGCCCATTCAGACGTATTACAAAGTTGAGAAACTGTATTTTTCTCAGCTGTAAGTTCTTACTTAAAAGTAAGCGACAGTGAATTTCTTATGGCATGCACCAAGGCACTCTGCAACCCCACAGCACTATTCCTTCAGCTAAAGCAACTCCATGTTACTGATGCAGAAACCTCGCATATCATTGAGAAATTAATCACATGGAAGATACCTGGCAACTCACTTTGGCCTAGTTAAGGTCACCTCAACAGTCAAGTGCGTGCGTAGGAAGCACTGGTACTGATAAATTAAGAGCTAAGATGAGGCTAAGCCAGAAAATACTGGGTCTGCTGCTACAGAAGTGGCCATGCTCTTGGCAAGGACTGGAGACATCTCTTCAGAAAGATCTGCTGCTGTTTGGTTTTTGTTTTATAAAAGAACCCTCAGCGCTTGCCATCGACAAGCTATCTTACCACGTTCCTTACTTCCATTGTAAGACAGACTAGGTGAAAACACAAATTGCCTTAAATTCTTAGATCTACTTCCCGTCTGCCAGAGATAAAAGTACAGAACGAACTGCTTTCCTTTATTTCCTTTTCTGAACAACGGACAAGTCATCTGTGGCAAGAGCACCTAATGAAAAGATTCTTTGATAGCCTTGATCATACAAAAAAAAAAAAAAAAAAAAAAATCACTGTCCACTTCTTTTAGAGGTACATGACTTCTGGGAGTCTGTAGTTTTGACAATTCTCAGAGGATGATACAGAAATGCTTTCATTAAAGTCTCCAATAAGTCTGTTGAAATCACCTCATCCCGTCTCTCCTACTGCACAGACGGAACACTCCCCAGCAGCACTGTTAGATAGTATAGGATTGAATTAAACATGCACTGTTCCATGCACTACACCTAGATAACTGACCCTCTCTCTACGGCATGGTAAGTTGGTACCAATGGGGGCAGGAGGAATTCTGAAGATTCGGTGAAAGCAGTTGTCCTACCTGAAGCAAAAGAATTTTGAAGATTTGGTGAAAGCAGTTGTCCTACCTGAAGCAAAAGCTTCAGATGGAGCTTCATTTTAGGCTTCTGTTTAATGACCTACAGCAGCGCTGACCAGGAACACCTCATCTGAGCACGACTACCACGCAGTAGCCGTTTCTCACAGAGGTGCACCTTGGTACCACATCTCATACCTTTCTCACCCAAAGATGAGACTGCTTCAATGCACTCAATATATGGCTACACTTCAAATCAATTCAAACATATGAAGTGGAACAGAACATCATGCCTTCAACCTTACATCTTCCTCAATGGCAGTATGCAGAACTTCAGCAGCAATCTCAGTCAGATGAGATGCACCAAAGCGGTTCCTGGTTTTGTACCTAAAGAGAGGGTGTGTTTGACCTGTACAGCACTCTATGGGTTTGAGTCTGTGTGTCTGAGGGAGTATCTTGCCACATTGTAAAAGCTGTAATTAGCACGTATTTTCAACACACAAAAATAAAAGAGCAACTATCTGTGTGAAAGAAGTACTGATGAGACAATTTTGGATTTTATATGGACTTGGGTCAAAGAAAAATGAAGAGAGCTGTTTTGTGAGGCATTTAAACTTTCAATCAGCTCCTTTTCATAGCTGCTCGACTTTAAACTTTTGTTCATCTTTCAAGGCTGTACTGGGCTGACGCTCATTAAATTCAGAAAGCAGCCAAGTAACTCCACCAGCCATAGAGCTTCTGCAGGAGACAGCCACTTTAGCACTTCCCACACTAGCTATGGGTGACTAAAAGTCCTCAGAGGAAAGTTAAATTTATTTTTTTTCTGTAACAAAAACAAAAGGGAGAGTACTTCAGAAAAAGTGTTAAAGTCTTACGTCTATAGAAATTTCTGGAAGCTCAAAGGTAACAGACCTTCCAATTTAAAACAGGACTCATCAAGTCATTCAAAACAAGACGACTTCGACAGCTTGAACCAAGAGGCTGCAAGTGTCCTCCAATCACCTTAGCTAATGTGTTCAAATAACTGAGGAGTTCAACATTAATTCATTTCAGAAAATGCAGAGCTGGTCACAGCACAAAGCTTTAACTGCAGGCTTTTTGCAGACACAGATAACCTGCAGACTTTCAAGATGATCTTCACACCACTCATCTATCCAGTTCAAGAAAAAGTATGGGGCAAGGGAACGGCAATAGCCAATACCCCAAGTAATGATTTGTATCATTACGAAGACCTGTGATGAGTAAACTTAACATCAAAATTGGAAAAATTCTAGCTAAAACTGGATTTACAGATATAGTACATCAAAATTAAATAACTCTTGGGGCAGCAGAGGGAAACTCTGCAGCCTGTGGGGTGGTCCTCAGCAATATATACCATCCCCCATGAAAAAGATCAGAGCGCATAAACCATCACTGCTTTGTGATACCTCCAAGGCCCTATCAAGTTAACAGATGAAGTAATACAACTTCCAGAGCCAGAATGCACACAGGCAAGGAACATACTCATAAGTCATACGGGTTTGCACAGCTGTGTAAACAGGTGAACAAGATGGTTAAAATATGGCTAAGAAATACAAAAGGTGAATCCAGTGATAATACAATAGGGCATCACCTCCAGAAAGCAGCGTATGGAAGTGGAAGCATGCAGAACAGTGATGGAACAAGAAGAAAAGGTTCAGGATAAATCACAATACGTCTTAAAAAAAAAAAAAAAAAAAAGAAAGGTAGAAATAATCAAACCACCAATCCACAGAAATAGGAGTAGAGGACACATCAGAATAATTAATCAAATTACCATCTGACAGGTTCCATTGGCCAGCTTCACTTTTTTATGAGTTATTTTTCTGCTCAACTACCCCAATGACATGAATAAAAAGAAAATACAGTTTGGCAGCATTAGAATTAAGTAAAGCAGACAGCCGGTTTATTCCTTTTCAGACTGTAAGGCATGACTTTGGGGCACTACAGCATGAGACACTTTTCACCATGGTGCACGTGGTCATTAGCTGACCCTGTCAGTGCAATTTTTTCAAGCTTAGGCATGAAGAACGCTGCTCACCCAGCAGCAGACAGAAAGCTGGACAGGGCTAGGATCAGCGACAGCCAGACACATAATGCTCAGCAGGCTTCTGGAAGGGAGTGATCTTCCTCTCTCCAGCAAGGAGAGCAGGATGGGCAGCTTCCAGTTTCAGAAACCAATTAGGCAGAAACTGCTATCAAAGCAATAGAGAGGGCCCTACCCTAACTGGGTTGAGAAACAGAAGGTGGCATTATCTCAACCGTTTCACCAGTTTCAACAGCCCCACTCATTCCTTCTCCCTGAAGGTGCCCAGGGTGCTCTTTTCCAAGGCTCTTCTTACACACCTACCTGGACATCACCCAGTATTAAACTGTCACCTAGACACCCCATGCTACCTAAAAAGCAGTCATTTTTACGTCCTGGCTTCTGGAGCAGCTACCAACAGAGCAACAAGCTCCCAAATGTTATTCCTTCCTGAACCACTTTTTAAAGAACCTTTACATTAATGAAAGATGCATCACACTCAAATGCCAGCAGCAGTTGATGAACCATAGATGAACAGTACACAGCAACATAGGTTTACCGAGCTATTGTGCTTTAACGAGATTATATATTATAAAAACCAGCAAATCTAAGAAAAGAAAAACTTCAACAAAAAGCAAGTTTGGCACCACTATAACATTCTTCCAGAGAGTCCAAAATTAATTATTACAAGATTGTCCTTTAGATTTTGCAACCAAGACCATGTGTACAACATCAGAATTTGCTAAAGCAAATAAAATTGCCTTTCTCACCCTTCAAGTTAATAAACTCTGCATTACCAACTACAGAGCCATGACACTCGCACACGGGCAAAAAAACCCTTTCATGGCAAGCGTTAGCCCTGACATTATTTACTGCAGACCCACAAGATAATTGGCTACAGTTACAATAAGTACTGCTGTCTAACAGCAGTTGGTGTTACTTGAAAAACTTATTTTCCAGAAGCTCAGGGCAAGAAGAAAGAAAAAACAAAACAGAAAAAAACAACCAACACAATTCCACAGTCATTAGATGAAAATTCTCAAACTGTAAACGTCGAGACTCCTATTTTTATACAGATATTTTTGGTCATGTGTTGCATGACTACCCTTTATATTTCAGGATTATTTTTGTCCCATTTGGAAAACAATGTACATCTGGAAGCAATGTGAGAACAACTAGGTAAAGAATAAAAGAAAGCTTCAATCTCATATCTCTTCTATTCTAAGTAGCAAGTTGATAGTATCAGCACGTGGAAAACTGGAAACTCAGCTCCCTCCTGTTGAGGGACAGGTTCAACAAAAGGAGCACACGCAATTTTTTTGTGCAGGGAAAGCCTACAAACCCAGCAATACAGACCCACACAAAGAATAACCTGCTGAGAATTACTTCAATGTAGAAACCCATATTTCAAAACCATCAAAAATATAAATAGAGAAACAAAAAATAGGCAGGTATCAGAAGGTACTCTGTGTTGTTATGGCTTGAAAGAGATACAAGTAGGCCACAGGGTTCCTACTCTTGCAAAGACATTAAAACCCTCGTACCATCTATTACAGAGCAGAGCAGCACACGTGAAAAGTGATCCTTCCCAACAGACAAGAGGACAAGCAGCTGTTGGTAATCTCCCATCCTTTCATTCAAGTCTCAGGCCTTCTTACCAACTTCTGAGAACAAAGTCTCATAAATTAAGTCTAATAAATTACACAGAGAAGAGATGAAAAAATCCTTGCTCACTCTTTCTCCCCCATATACCCTGGAGAAAAGAGTAATCACCACATAGTTCTAGTACTGCTCCTTCCAGGTAACACAACGCAAGGACCTGTGAGCCCTCCTCCACTGCTTTATCATTCCTTTCCTTGTTGTTTGGATCCATCCTTCCTAGATAACTGTTGCAGTGCTCAGCCAGGAGCATTAATAGCTGCAGAGACACCAGAGCAAGAGTGACTTCATCATTTAATTTTGCCACTATTCTAGGCTTAGAAACAAAAGCAAGAAAAAGGATGTCATCAAACAAGTCAGGTTTTGATCTCTCATGACTTGCAAAAGATCTGCACCAATACAGAGGTACTAAAGATATCCAAGAGACTCAGAAGATGCCAATCCATCAGTTTTCACAAGGAGGTCTTTTGTCCCAGCTTTCACTCAAAAGGACTCAGAGCATAACTAAGTATCAGTCTGCAAATATACAGCAAAATAAAAGCCAAGCAAACTCTCCGTTCGCTATACAAGTGTTTTGGGGGTATTTTTCAAGCACTCAACACTGGTGACAGATAACATGCTACATCATGTCATAAAATCCTATCAAAACTCATGAGAATCAGAAAAAATATAACCTTTTTTGGCATCCAGTAATTTTTCTCTCTCTCAAAGAAAAAAAAAAAAGAAATAAAGATTTAACTTCTTTGGCTGTCTTACGTTGATGGATCAACTGAAAACTGCATTTCCCACAGGGTCCTTGTATGTGGTTCTCTTGCTTTGTTCTGACATTTTTTTCCAGACAGCAGAAGGACCAGGAGCACATGACTAGAGCGACTGTGGGGGTTATCACAAGTGCGTGTGCTTTATGCTACAGCCTTTGTTTCTCCCTCAGTGTTACACACTTGGGATTGAATCATATTTGCAAACTTGTTAGTCTGCATCAGCTAGCACCCTCTTTACAGGCAAGCATCTGTCTAGTCTTTGACCTCAAATAAACGGGAAAGGAGCATCAACGACCTTTCAAGAATCAAGCTGTAGAGCTCGAATAAGACAAATTTAGTTGCTGAGCATGACAGGTCTAGGTCTCGCTCGCTTTAGACAGCCACCTGCAGAAATCCTGATCAACAAGACCTGCTTCCTATTACACATGCACATAAAAGTAAATCAATCAATTAAAATGGAGTCACTCACAGTTTTTCTCCATACAAATCACGAATCCCTAGTAAGTGCTAAAGCTGGACCTCGTCAAAGATATGCTTTGATGCTGCTAATACAGGTTAACAGCACCCATGTCATTTAAACTGCTGCGGGCATGCCCATCATGCAGATACAAGGCAGACTACAGACCCCGAGCCAAATGCTCTCTCTTCAAGGCTTCAACCGCAATGGAAGACATTTCGGAGCAGAAAAACGTCAGGATTTCTGATCTGCCAAAAATCTCACAATCTTACAGTGCTTTGGGATGAAAAGCATAAAACGACGTGGTATCTATGCACGCATGCACACACAGAGCCGTGTCAGGTGTGGCTGTACGCAAGTATCAAAGAGATCAATTGAATGGTAATGCATATCGAGCATTCCTGGTCCCATAAAGATGCCACCCTGCATTTCTGTAAGAAAAAGAAAAATACCTCTGAGAACTACACTGTTCATATCAATCCGGAAGAACAATTTGGTTGCCAATACGAACATATTCAAATCGGGAGTTAAGAAATTCCCTATTGTAAACGTACAGCCAATCTTTCGCGACTCAGAACAGGGCCTTTTTCTATTCGCACTGTACGTTTGTTCATATTTAATACATATTTTTAATTCACAGAAACCGGCCAATGCCACAGGCTAGAATACGAAGGACAGGCACAATCTCCAAAACGCCTGTGCAGAATAAGGCACAGGCCTCATTCTTAAAAATACTCCTCTGATCAGGAAACTGGAAAAGGCTTGAAATAACTACTCCATAGGCTCAGATATCAAAATAACCATTTTCTTATCCCCTTTACTGAGCATTTTACCAGAGCCCGGAGGATATTAGAGAGACACCTTTTGCAAGCTCCCCTCCCCCTCCCTTTTTTTTTTTTCTTTAATGGGCTGGACTAAAAGGTGCTCACACCCAATCTACGGGTGCATGGAAAAATCTTCCAAGCTCTCTCCTTCAGAGCCAGGAGTGCTTAACACCACATAATGAACGTGAATGTCACGGCCATACCTGTGTGCCCGCAATTCGTTTCCTCCTTTCGAGGGGGAAATAAAAAGGAAATACAGGCTATAGAGCTCCCAATCCGTTTCACAAAGGGGAAAAAAAAAAATAAAATAATTTTCTGATTAGCCAGAGGCCGCTTAGAACGGTAGCAGCGATCACAGGCTAAGGAAGAGGACAAACCAACCGGCATTTTTTTTTGTCCAACAGGCCCCGAACGAAGCGGCGGCGTGCGCCTA
>VWZK01009196.1:30971-78411 GCA_013396935.1 Baryphthengus martii | reverse complement strand
CTTCCCGGCTCCTCCTCAACCGGCTTCAGAGCGCTGGCGGCGGCGGCTGTTGTTGTTGCTGCTTCCCCGGACGTTCAAGGCACATGGGATTCGCCCGCCGGGCTGAAGCTTTCCTGCCGCTACCTCCCGGCGCCGGCTGCCTCCCGCCGGGCCCCCCTCCCCGTTTCTGCCGAGCAGTCCCTTTGTCCCCGCTGCTGCCTCCGCTGCGTGCCGGGCTCCTTGCTGCTGCGCTCTGTGTGTGCGCCAAAGCCGCGCAGCCGCCTATGCCCGTCGCCGCCCTACGCTGCGGAACGGCCCTAAGCACCTTCTGTGAATAGCGAGCCGAAGAGCCCGACGCACTCGTTAGCCCCCCAGCCCGAGGCCCTTACGGAAACATCCGAGCTTCCTCGGGACCAATCCCGAGGTCGTTACGGAAATGCCGGAACGGTTCGTAACCAATCACGAAATCATCACGGGCGCAACCGAGTCTACCCGAAGCGAAAGGGAGACCCAATCGCGACACGCTGCCGCCGCCCTAGCACCGCGGTCGGGCAGCCAATAGCAAGGAGCCTTCTCTTCCGGCTATCGCCGAGCTGAGCCGAAGAGAGCCGAAGGGGCAGAGCCAATCAAGGGGCGCGCTGCTCCTTGTCACACAGCCCTTGGGACCGTTTCGAGCCGCAGCCCGAGGCGGGGAGCAGGCCAAAGGCTGCGATTGGCTCCCACGGCGGAGCGCTCCGATTGGCTGGAAGCGATGAGGCGGCTCGCTGACGCCATCCAGCTCTCCGCCAACGGACCAATCCGCGAGCCCAGGGCCGCCGGCAGCGCCCGCTCCCTTCGGGCCACATCCGCTCACCTTTATGACCTCACCGGGAGCGCGGGGCAGGGTCGGAAGGGGGAGGGGAGCGCGCATGCTCAGTACGGCGCCAAGGGCGGGACCGAGGCCACCGCCGCCCTGTGCCCTCGGCCCCGCCCTTGGCGCCTGAAGGGAGGTGGCAGGCGCTCGTCCGCTTCAGCGTGCTCTCCAGCGGCGGCTCCGAAGCCTCTCCTGCCGGGATCACGCTTCCTGGGCTACTCGGGCATCGCAGAGCTGGGGGAGTGGCACAGAAGAAACCCCAAAATGGCGGAGTTTGTGCCTAAAACCGCCAGGGACTAAGGTCTTGAGGGCCTGCCCACAATCCCTCATCAAACCCTGGCTTCTAGACATGGCGTTGTCGTCTGTAGGCCTTTGGTGGTGTTGGTGGGAAAACTTAGGTGGCTGTGGGATAGGGGTAGGAGTGGGGTGAGCTGACGTGTTAAAAAAATACAGCAGCACATTGGAAATCCCAGAGGTGGCATGTGAAGTGGTGGTAAACCTCTTTTGTAGAAACTGGGCAGAGCAATGGGGAAAGGAGATCAAGGATCTTGGAAAGATCTCCCAACTCGACTGTTACCATCCAAACCTTATTGGAAACGCAGTTTATATCAGAGCTGCTAAACTGGCCCTTGTACCCACATCTCGGTGCCACTATGTGTGGGTTGAGCTTGGCTCTGGCCAGGGTCCCAGGCACTGTTTTGGAAGAGCCTGTACTTCTGTGGTGCTCTGAAGCATCCCTGGGGACATTAGTTCCCAGCCTTGGCAAAGCAGGTGCTGGAGTACTGCTCCATGCTGTGACCTCAGTAAAATCACTTGGCAGACCTCAGCAAAATCTGAGCACTGCTCATTTATGCCATTAAAAAACAAAACACCAAAAACCTGTTCTTGCCAGAATAGTTTATACCACAAACAAAATAACTTGGACTAGAGGAAGCAACTTTTGCCAGTGTTAGACTCTAAGAGCTGCTGTTTTCTTTTCAAGGCATCAAAATATTGCCAGATTGACTTTTTTCTTACTCTTTTCCCAGTCCTATTCTGAACAACATTGCTCTGTGAGCAAACAAAGACCTGGCCAAAGGCAGCTGAAATTTATCCTTTACAAGAGCTGTTTTCCAAACCAGAAAACAACCTCAGTCTTTCAAAATAGTCCTGTTGAGCAGTTTGCTCACCCCAGGGTGCTCAGTTTGCTGGAAATCTTTTTTTCCTGCCTGATAAATGATGGTTTTATTTACTACAAAGGACATGGAATTGTTTAAGGTTTGATTCTTCGTGAGGTACCGGTGCAGCTCTGTATAACTGGAAACCTGACAGCTGAGAGTGGTGTGCTCTAACAAGGACTAAAATCTGAAGTCACAGTACAGTGGTACTGCAGCCCCCCCGACCACCCTACTTGTACTCATCGTTCCAGCCCCTACTTTGAGTTAGCGCTGCGTCTAACGTTGCTGAGAAAGTCTCAATAAGCTGATAACCACAAAAGTAACATTTTCTCTCCTGCTTTGGTAGAGCTGTTAATGCCCGCCACAACTATTTGTCAAAAATGAGAGCTACGGGTATTAGTTTTCTAAAGAGCAATCTTACACAAAACCACAAAAAAACCAGACAACTAGGCAGTATCCAGCTCCCCTCTACCTGAAATGCACCACTAGACATTCCAGTCATGAGCTTGAAATGATTTTTTTTTTTTTGCCTTGAGCACCAAACTGCCAACGCAAATCACATTTTCTTATTTTCTGACAAAGTTCTTTCAAAAGTTTACCTAAGCAGGAGAACCGAAATAAGAGAGCCAGTCAAGCTCTGTTACTTGAAAAAGTTGACGGTCTGAAAAATAGCGGGTGGGGCAGAGTGAGCTCTTTAGCACTTGCTGTTACTCATAATAGTAATAAATAAAAATCAGACTGATGCATAATTTATACTGATGATGTCCATTTGAAAAAATGTCCCTTAAAGCTTTGGAACGAGTCTACAACCTGATAATAAAAATGGGAAATCAACTTCATTCACGTACAGAGAAGAAAGATACCTCTGGAAAACAACTTCATGCTTGTCCTGTATATGGTATAACCCTTTCTGAAAATCACTCCGTTTCCTCTCCAACACCAAAACAATCCGTATCAAACCCAAAACTCTTGGTTGCAGCTAATCTCACTTTGCTGAATGCCAAGCCTATCCATCCGCTTGAGGAACTCACGTTACAAAAATCCCAGCGGCTCTGTTTCCTATTAAGCAATCCTGCCCACATTTCCAAGTAATAATTAACCAACCAACTCTCCAAAGCCTGTCCATTCAAATCGTAGCGTCTTCTCATCTACCGGGAAACCACACAAGTGTGCTTAAAGGAGGATTATTATGTTTTTGCAAGGATGGGAAACGATAAAGCATCTCCCATTTGTGTTAGTCTTTTCATAGATTGTTGCCTTAGCTAAGACTCTTTCTCTCAGGAAAACCTTAAACATGGTAAGGTTATCTGTTAAGCTTTCATCTTCAATTTCAAAAATGGACTGACCGTTCAAATAATTTGCGAGCGTTGTGACTGAACTAGTGGCTTTTTAAGACTGAAAGAGTCTCTTTTGACAACATCGCAACGTTCACATTTATTCTTGGCCCCTTGACTGATGAAATTATCTCCCTTTAGAATCCGCAAATATAAATAGAACTGGCTTTTTAATGATCAGTTTTCGCAGGCAAATATAATCCAGCATCTCAGGCATTAATATTGTTCCAAATCTGGATTCAAGGGGCAGTTTTACAGCTGCTGTCTTTCTGTAACATCAAAGCTCCCAGGGAGGCTGCCTGAAAATACGAAGCGCCTGATAGAAATTTCTGAAGTGTTATCTCTCTGAAATGCCGTAAGGTGGCAGTGAATTGGAAAACTGGTACCATTTCTGGGTAGAACAAAGCTTTAAGGAGCTCAGTAGAAGATGAGAGGCTTTTTGTGTTTGTTTAGGGGTTTTCATTCTTCTGCTTACATTTCACGCATCAGCATAAACTTCAAATCCAATCAGCTTAATTAGATGCTGAATAGGTCTGCTCCAAAATGCACCAGAAGGACATGTTCCTGCACAGGGAACTCCTGGTTTTTCTTTATGGCTTCCTTTTTGGGTGATTAGCAGGAAGATTTTCTGTCTGCTTACCTTGCAGCTCGTACTGGGCCATTCCACCAGAAGCCACAGTGAGTGAGCAGCCTCCACTAGCCTGATAAAGATGCAATCGTTTGAGGCTGTTTTGAACTTTGTTACATTAGCGAATCAAAACGATATTAATGGATCTACCGGTCTCGCATCTAATTCCTTAATACTGCCAAGGGACTTATCCAGAGAACAGTTTAGTGAGATACTGTAATGGCTTGTCTCGTTTGATTGGCATGAGCAAACTCAAGGGCTATGGTTAAACTTTAACTTTTCTTTCATTTTCCAGTGGAAAATCAGAGATTGTAACAGTAACAAATTTACTGATTGCCCAGGCGTTAATGATTGGACAATAAATCCTGAAAAGTGGTTGAATTTTGTCCCAGAACAATATCCAAAAGAATCTATGTTTAGACCATTCCAATTGCATTTATTTTTCTGAGCAGGACAGAAGTTTTTAATCCTGAGAACCTAGTATTTTGCAATGATTTCCTGTCACAAAATATGTCATCACCAACGATTGCTTCAGAGAACAGCTGATGTTTTGCTGATCTGGATGTGTGTGGGTGCACCTAGGCCTCGCAAGACTCCGGGTAAGTTCGCCAAAACTGATAGAGCCAAGTGGTCCGAACAGTTTAATGTAACAGGAGCTACGGACAACCTCCATTTCCCCGTTTTACAGTACAGTCAAACAAGCAGAGACGCCAAATACGGGTTCGTGGCAACGTTGCAACACACGGAAAACATCAGTGACTCACTAAGCAGACGAATGTGTCCTTCAGTGGAAGCCCTCCCCGCTGGTGTTCTGCACAGGTTTAAGATTGGTGCACTGGCTCTTGAAAGAGGCATCAGGTTTCCCACTGTGCTGGGAGAACATCTTGTTCAGTTGGACAGTTTCCCTTGCTCCAGCATTTGTCTGACCACACCTTCTTCATAAATAACCCTGGAAAAACCACAGCGTCCAGAGCCAGAGAAGCTCTGTCAATCTAGTGAGCCTTTGACAAGTCTTCCAGACATTTGTTTTCTGGAAAGCAAATACAACGCCCATTTCCTCAGGAGTTTGAAAGTGTTCATATCAGAAAATTATGGGGCTCTTCCGGCTCTATCATCTCCCTCACCTTAGATTCAGTCAAGCAGCCCAAGACTCACATCCATTCGCTTTCTGCTTGTATTTTCCCTTGTTGTCAGCAGGTCTGCCTGTTGCTGTGCAGAGGATACCAAGGAGCAGATGGGTCATTCTTACAGCAGGCAATCAAAAAGACCAGATTGCCCAGACTTTACTAGGGCTCTTTCTATAATACAGTATTGGTGGAAGGGCCCATGGATGTCCCATGCTCACTATTTCCCTGCCTACCTAATCAACTTCCAAAGTGGTTGTTGAGGAGACTTTCAAACTAAAGGCCGTTAAAGCCAGCCTGATCCCTGAGGCCTTCAGTCCTTTCAAGAAAGTCTTGTAAGGCTAGGAAGCTTTAACATGGGATTAGGACTACTCTTTAGCTGGGTCTTGGTAGACATATGGGAGAGGCGTAGATAGGGAGGAAGACCCAGGCTGGTTTTCCAAGCCGTCATGATGACCTAGAAGTTGTACAGGAAGTGAAACACAGCAGCCAACAAGGGAGATTTTTCTCCTCGTGCTCCTTCAGACAGCTGGGGGATCTTGCACCAGGATGCTGAGGTTTACTGTGCCTTCTCACAAATGCAGGAAGAAGACTCGCTAGCTCCTATTGAAAAAGTTTTCAGAAAGAGCGTATTGCATACGGTGCAAGGTGTCAGCAGAAGGAGAAGAGGCCGTTGGGAATAGATGTCTGCGTCACCAGAGAAGCAAAGAAAGCAGTAATGCGCCTGGTGGAGCCTGCCTGGGATGCTGTCTTCACCACAGGGGCTCCCTGTAGACAGAATTGTACCTTCCTTAGCTGCAACGAAATGCTCATCCAGCTCTTGCAGCTGCTTTTACCCTGGCTGAAAATAACTGGACGGGTACAGGTCTCCCCAGGACAGACAGCTCCCTGGGGGACAAAGAGGATAATAGTGCTTGGTGGGTTAGAGCTGTTCTTGATAGCCACAAAGCAAACTGTGGAGAGTATAATATACTCATGTCTGTAGAGAGAAGTGATTGTTCTGCAATATGCAGCGTATAGCAAAATGGTTGATTAGAGCTACGAAATCTTGGTCATTCTACATACGTCAGCAATGGTAGTGAATTTGCGCTGTTTCCGTACGTCTTACCTGTGAACTGGGGGTCTTTTGTTTGCAGCCCAGAATTAAAAGTGGAGATTCTCCCTGGAACCTGGGAGAAAATGTACAGTTAGTTATGAAGTGGCCAAAAATGTAACAGTATTTTCATTTTGGTCATTGAATTTTTGCCAAGCACTCCAATTGATGTAATGATCCCTGTCCCTGGGTGCTCACTAATCACCATTGCACACTACTTCCTTCAGCTTTGGCTTGCAAACGGTTACTAATTGGTGCCGCATCTTGCATTGTACATCTGGTGTAGACAGCTGTCTCCTTGCCCTGAGATGGAGAGACAGCTGTTTTTAAAAGGAGAACTCTCTCCCAAATCTCTAAAATATCTGGGAAAATATGGCATTGAATCTGAGTTATCAAATGTAAAAATTTAACAAATATGTGGACAGACTAGAGGGTCTGCGAACACAAAGCTTAAAAGTAGGGACAAGAATCAGAACAGAAAAGACTCACTGCTTTGTCTCTAAAACACGAGTCCTGGGTGTTTCCCGTTAAAAAAATCCTGTTTCCCCTATTTCCCTCTGGACTGTTTGACATGGCAAAATCTTTTACACTCTGCGCAACAGAGCACACCTCCTAATTTGATCAGACTAACAAGCCGTGTTGCTTTTGCTTCAGCCTATTAGATGTAATTCAAAAGCCTTTTTACAAAGCAGGATTCAGGATCAGGCAGCAAGATGTAGCTGGCTGGAGACAAGAAACCAGGAGCACGAAAACACCAAAAAGCCCTAGATATCAAAGGAAACAATTGCATTCCTTACCAGAAAAAAAAATAAAAAAATAAAAATATCTTCTTCCAGAATCTCATTTCCTCCTGAACATTTTGTGACCGTGATTGTTGCAAGCGACCTATTTTTTTTTTCCCCCCTCCTTGTTTATTTTGTGTGATTAACAGCACTGAGCGTACAGCCCATTGTTTTGCTGCTGGTCAGCAAAGCTTATCTGCCGATCTTGCCCAGCCTCTATCGCTCGCAGGCCGTTCTGCAAGACTTGGATGAGCGCTCCTCAGACCCTGCGAGAGGCCGCAAGCCAGCAGCAAGAGCGAAGCTGAACTCGTAACGGGCCACGATGAGTAGGCATGTAAGGGCACAGAAAGGAAAGGGGTGAGTTTAAAAGGAGGTAACGTGACTGGAGCCGCAGTCGCTCCAAATGACCCCTAAGAAAATAGCCTACAAGCAGAAAAAGCCTGCTAGGGTTAACGGCGCCTTTTTATAAAGGAGTCGTTTCAGGACGTCTGTTTTAAGGGAAGTGCTACATCTATTTATTTTTAATTGGACTGGATTTATGCCATATCAAGCTGATGATGCTATTTGGAGGTCAAAAGGATTATTCTCTTTGCCTCATAACACGGGAGCAAGGGGATAACACAACTAACGGGAAAGGTGGCCCTTTCAAAAGCAGTAGAAGGAAGTATTTTTAAATTAAGCAGTTACTGTATATGCTGGATACTTGAAGTTTTTCCTAGTCAGTCCTTCTCAGGAGATGATTCTCATGTGAAGTTGCTTTTAAACTTTGCTTAGAGGAGCCTCTCTTTTCTCCACACCTATGGAAAGACTTGCCTAAGTAAGTGGGCTCTGGGGTAACAAACTTCCCACTAGGTGATAGGAAGACAGTTGTTCTTCTAACTGAACTCTGAAAGTCACTGATGCAGGATATCACTGATGGGCAAGTATCTGGGTAATATTGACCCCTGAAGTAGGTAATACTAAAACTCCTTTTTTTTTTTGAAAAGGGGTATGAAACTTGCTGTTGGAATTCAAATTACTTTTTAAGTGTGGAAGTATGGGAAGGTTTATAAAACACTGAAACAATCAGGAACAAGATACTGTACTAGAAACCAGGGGCTGAGCTGTTTGATAATCAAGGAACATATCCTAAAAGCTCAAGAGTGGTTCATCCTGACAAGAAGAAAATCAAGGAAGGTGGCAGGAGGTGTATGTGGATGAATAAGGAGCTCCTGACTAAACTCTGACATAAAAAGGAGATGTACAAAAGGTGGAAGCAAGGGTAGGTGACCCAGGAGGAAGCTTTACTGGTGAGACTGTCCTTCGGCAATCCCAGGGCCCTGAGCAAGGGGCCCAAAAGTGCTGATAGAGCTCGCTAATGTCATTGCAATGCCACTCTTTGAAAGGTCATGGTGATCAGGAGAAGTTCCTGAGGCCTGGAAGAAAGCAAATGTCACTCCTATCTTCAAGAATGGCAAGAAGGAGCATCTGGGAAACTACAGTAGTCTTGTCAGCCTCACCTCGATCCCAGAAAAGGCAGTGGAGCAAGAAATCATCGAAACCATTCCCATACACATGAAGAACAAGAAGGTGGTTGAGCATAAATCAGCATGGATTTACAAAGGGGAAACGGGCTTAACCAACCTACCAGCCTTCCACAGCAAGATGTCTGGCTTAGTGAATGAGTGGAGAGCAGTGGATGTGGTTGATTTAGTAAGGCTTTTGACACTGCCTCCCATAACATCCCCACAGACAAGCTGACAAAGTCTGGGTTACGTAAGTAGACAGTGAGGTGAATCAAAAAAGTGGCTGAATGGCAAGACCCAGAGTCATGATCAGTGGCACAAAGTCCAGCTAAACAACAGTCACTAGTGGAATATCCTGTTACTAAGTCTTATACTGTTTAACATGTTCATTAATGATCTGGATGATGGGGCAGAGGGCACCTTTGGCAAATTTACAGATTATACAGAGCTGCGGGGAGCTGATACACCAGATGGTGTGCTGCCATCCAGAGCGACCTGGGCAGGCTAGGGAATTGGGCAGAGAGGAATCTCATGAAGTTTAACAAAGGAAAATGCAAAGTTCTGCACCTGGGGAAGAATAACGCCATGCACCAATACATGCTGGGGGCTCTGCAGAGAAGGACCTGAGGTGTTCTGCTGGACATCAAGTCGGCCATGAGCCAGCAGTATGTCCTTGCAGCAAAGACAGCCAGCAACATCCTGGGCTGCATTAGGAAAAGCATTGCCAGCAGGTCAAGAGAAGTGGTCTTTTACCTCTATTCAGCAGTGGTGAGGCCACATCTGGAGTCCTGTGCCCCATTCTGGGCTCGCTGGTACAAGAAAGACAGAGACTTACTGGAGTGAGTCCAGCAAAAGGCCACAAAGATGACTAACGAACTGGAGCATCTCTCATGTAAGGGAAGGCACAGAGAGCTGGGAATGTTGAGTCTAGAGAAGAAAAGTTTCAGGGAGAATTTCATCAATGTTCATAAATTACCTGGTGGGAGGGAATGAAGAAGAGGGAGATGGATGCCCACTGGCAAGACAAGAAGCAGTAAGCACTATTTAAAACATGTGAAACTCCACTTGAATGTGAGAAAACACTTTTTACTGTGGGGGTTGTCAAAGCCTGGAACAGGCTGGCCAAAGAGGTTATGGGGTCTCCATCTCTGGAACTACACAAAACCTAGCTGGACACCATCCTGGGTCACTGGCTCTAGATGACCCTTCATGAGCAAGGGGGATTGAACTAGATCATCTCCAGAGGTCACTTTCATCCTCCACAGCCCTGTGATGACTCTGTCATCTACTACAGCAGTTTTCTGGTGTCCTGTATGCTGTCAGTTCTTATGTATTCTGCTGATTTTTTCCCTGAGGTAATTATACACATTACTGGTGTAATTAATTGCACTGAATGCATATACCTCAGAGGATGAGGTGGTTATGGAAAAACGTGAACTTAATAAAACAGTCAGAGGAACATCCACAAGCAAAATACAGGAACGTAGAATCATCATTCATGGCTGTGAGGTTCTGTACGGATTCCTTCAGCAGAATAAGCAGGGTGTGGGGAGATGGAGGCTGACAGAGCACAAGGCAGGGTCAGATAAGAAGTGGGAGATGAGTGACTTACGACAGCCAGTGCTGAGCGCAGTGCATAAGAATTTCAGTTTTATATCCCAGGCTATGGTAACCGATGCAACACGGGCTGAGCTGTTTGTGTGGTGGTGGTAAAATCAAAGCCCTAACGCTGTGTTAAAACAGGGCACAAAGCACAGACAATTAAATCAAAAGCAGTATTTTCAAGCTGAGCACCCTGAAAATGGAGAAAACAATAAATGACCACCTGAGAAAAGTCTGACCACCCAAGAATACTGAAGCAGAGGCAGTTGTCCAGGGCAGAGCTTCCTAAGCTGAATCATGCACGAGCTTGTCCTTCCTCCAGCTATGTTCTCAATCTATTCCACAGCGTGGTCCTAGTATATTTTATCCACTGATGCAGGATCCCATTAAGAAAAGTACATAATCATATCATTAACCTGTGTCTCGCAAGAGAAGATTAGAGAAACGTTTGTCAAGAATAGTCTAGGAATAATTGGTCCTGCCTCGGGGGAAAGAGATGGACTGGAGTCCCCAGGTGGCTCCTCGAGATCCCTTCCAGGCCTGTTTTCCATAAAGTTACACATGCCAAAATTAAGCCAAATTAAGTTTGCACAAATTATTTTAATTCCAGCTTTCCCTAACTTCTAAATGCCTGATTTCAGCGCCTTTTTGGCGCAGATGACAGCGTGCTGCTTTTTAGGATCCTGGTTAGTTTGTTTTAAAGATGACTCAATATAGCAAGGATGCTGTGATATGGACATCCAAAAGGTTCATTAACAATCTTGTAGCAGATCCACCATAGGGACCTCTTCCAGGGTCTGGCAGAGGCAGCTCAGGTGACTGTGCCTTCTCTGACTAATGAAGGTAAGGGTGGCAGTAGGAAGAGCTCACTATGCTGCTGGCCAGCTTCAGAAGCTTGCCTTTCAAATTGACATGCTGGCAGCAGAGATGAGAATCTCCCTCCCAAACTCTGGAGCAACATGTGCTACCAGGAGCTTTTTGCTTCTTTCCATCAGTGTTCTCTCCAGTCCTGTTTTTCCTAGACCCTTGAAAACAAACATCTCCTTTGCTACCTCCTCTTCTCCCTGCCCCATCATTGTCAAGTTAGTGTCTCATCTGTCCCCTCTCTTGCCTTCACTGATTGCATCCCACCTCCAGTCACCTATATCCTGCCTCTGTTCCCCTCCCACTCCTAGTCACCTAACTTCCTGCCGTCACAAATCTTTTAATGTCTGCTCTTTCCCCTACTCCCTTGCTTTTTTTTTTTTTTTTGTACCAGGAGCTGCTCCCAATCCTTGGTGGTTTAATCCTTCTCTCTATCCTCACTCTTATTCTTGACTCAAAAAAATGAAGCTACTCATCTTCCCTGATCACACCATCTTTCCCTCTTCCACTGCCTCCTCCCCCAGCTATTCCAGCCCCAGTCACAACAGGTTCTTTGACCAGATTTACCACTTTTCTCCTCCAGACAGCTTTCACAACTGCTTCTTCAGCCATGCTGCTTCATTTCCAGCACGGTGGTTGTCACTTTTATGAGAGAATGAGAGAACCACCCTTTGCTCTCAGCTCAGTGCACCCGCCCACAATAGTTAACTGCAATGACTCACAGGTGGGGTGGGCTTGGCCACTGTCTGTGGGCAGCACAGGGACAGCGTGCTCTAGCAGCTGCACAGACATGGAGCATACTTAGCTGGGGCAGAGTTTTCAAGGATGATTTGAGGATGGCTATTTGTCCACTAAATGCTAAGGAACCTCCACATATCTGTGTGGTCTGTAATTTTTCGGAGTCATAAAGCGTGGTCCAGGTTGGATGGATTTTGTGAAGACCCGTAGAAGCTAGATTTTCAGTCTGTGTGTTGTGAGGGGGATGAAGGGTCTCAGACAAAAAGCTAACATACTTGAAATGAGGACAAACACATTTTTAATAGCCTTGTTCTTGGAAATGTCCAAAATCACTTTCATTTTAACTTTCCAGCATACTCATGAAAATTTTGGTGTAATGCTTAAGCTTTAAGAAAATAGGAAGCAGGTAGGTCCAAGATATTTTTATAGGAAATACTATACAGCCTTAATATGCAGGAGATATTATGCATCCCAATGCATAGGGGTGTCAACTGTTAGATAAGGCAATCTTAAAATATTTCACTTCCTTTCACTTTTGTTTTTCTCATTTCCATTCTCACCAATTATCAAAATCCGCTACTTGCTACGTACTCTGGGCCTCTAATATTTTAGTCTTCGTTGGAGACCTCTTTGCTGCAGGATAAACTCTTCATGTTCTGGAACATCCCCTGAATTAATTTATTCCCTTCATTACTGCAGTCATAAAAATAGTGGTATTAAACTGGGGACTTAAGTCCTAGGCAATGTTAAAGAAGCAGTCTCCTTGAATAGCTGAATCAATTCATGCAACATCCTTCCCAGCACACTGATCATGTTGGTTTGCAAAGATGCTATTCAGGTTTATTAAACGACTTGATGTTATCCCACGTTCTGGCATGCTTGCTGAGTTGCTGAAAAAATGTCACAAGCTTTATGTTACAGGCGGAAGTCACTGTGCTCTTTTCAACAGACACAGACATGAGTAGGAGCCTAAATGGCATGAGCTAATCAATGTCTTACAGCTGTTTTGGTCAGCCCAGCATTTCTTTCATACTCTACAGGTAGGTTGCAAACTTGCGAAACCCAGTGAGACAGTGGAAATTTCCCTATAATGAAAGCACATTCTCTCAACACTTCCAGGCATGTTTCAGCAGAACAAAGCTGTGACCTATTCTTTCATCCGCCACCCTAAGGGCAGGAAGATCTTTAAAAGTCAATGTCTCATTTATGACTCTGCATTAGAACAGCCTAAACTGGTCACGGAGGGAAATGATTTTATAATAATCCTGTAAAAGGAGAGGCAAAACCTCGATCGCTCAGCCTGTTAGCTGCGCAGAGCTTGGCACCAAACTTGAAACCCGATGAATAATGTTTGAAACGATATTGTTCCTAGATTTCCAGCTGTACCAGCAGGTAGGTGGTCAGCGCAAAAACCTACCTTACCGCCTGCTGCTGCTGCAAGATTGATGCTGTCTGGATCAGGGGAGGATAGCCCAATTCTGCAAAATAAATAGGCTCCTGCTGTGTCCAGCATAGAGGTGTCATCTCTCCATGTAGGACTGTGGGCACCCTGCAGCCCAGGGTCTGATTGTGTAACAAGGCACTCATTTTTCCCAGGGCAAAGCTGTAAGAGGGTTTTTTTGATTTAAGCACTTTACCAGACATATCTCACATGCTCCTATGGTTGTTGCTAGAAAAATCTTCACTTCAAGGTAGAAATCTCATACTTGCTTTGGCAGACGCCAGGATCGTCAATGGGGAGCAGGGTTCATAGCTCTTTCTAATCCATGATTGTCAAATTATTCCAGACAGTGGGGTGATCCTGAAAAATTGTGCTGTTTCTCCTTTGTGTAAGGACACAAATATATGCATGAACATACAGAGAAATATTATTTGATTCACCAAAACCAGCTGTTGTGAACAATGTATCCGCACACAGCAACTACTGATTACTCAACAGCAAAAACATCAGTCTCCACTGTTGATACCCTGAACTTTTATTTTGAATAAAAGTTTATTGCCTGAACTCCTTCCCCACTCTCTTCAGCTTCTCACTCACTGTTTCCAGAGGACATTTGCAGTTTTCACCGAGATCCAAAACTTTCTGGCTGAGTATATTAACCAGGGCCCATCTGGGACAATCAGCTCTCACTTTCCTGTTCTTTGACGGGTCAATCTGTCTCTCAAGCCTTCCTAGTAAAGCACCCAAAGTCTTTTCTGCAAACATATAGTTATATATGCAAACATACAGTTTCTGCAAACAAATGCCTAAATGCATCTCAGGGAGGTGGCCTTGTGTTGAGACAAGGCTCTTGACTCCTGAGTTTTTTTCTTGAGTAAATTAGACCCCACATCATCCTCAGGCACTCTCTATTGTTGTTGGGTTTGGCTGTTTTAAGGGCTAAATTCAGATGCCTGTTGCTGAAGACAATGAAGTCTGAGAGCTTTTTTTCTATCAGAGGGTAGAATTTAGCCCAAAGGTGTCATACGTACTGCGGTATAGCAGGTACCCAGTAATGCTGGGCTTCCAGCAATGGGAGAGGCTGTCTCCCTTGTTGACTCCAGCATGCTGATATCAGGTATTAGGAGAGCTAGGAAAACGACCTCGCCATCAGAGTGCTGTGAAGAATGGATTGCAGAAATAGGAGAGCACCAAATGTGGTTTTGTTACTGGTATGAAAAAAGCTGTACTAGCGAGAAAATGAGCTGATATTTGCAAAAGCATAACCCACCATCAAATGAAAGATTCACCTGTCAGAGGAAAGGAAGTCTTTATACAGCACCTTTATTCAGGGGACTGGTAAAAAAAAGCCAACAAAAGCCCAGCTGCTTTCAAACAAGGGCTTGAATTTGCTATAATCATGTACGAGGTGTCCCACTGTTCATGGATCTGCCTAGCACTGCTGTAAATTCAAGGTGCGATTGCATCAGCTAATATTATTCCTGCAGTTCTCTTTGGTTTGAAATATCGCCCAACTCATTTGGGTTAGATACGAGATGTAATTGCCTGGAAACCAGCACGCAGCTCCAGAAGGGTGCCCTGCTAGTTATATTCACCTTGTCCAGTAAAATGTCCGTGCCGTTCCTGTTTTATCATGTCATCGGGACACTGCACAGACTGTGCCTTCATTTTCTCTTCATATGGGCCCCTTGAGAGGTACCAGGGGCTTCCTAAGGAACTTGAGTCCTTACGAATTTCCTAAGCCAACAAGCAAAAGTTTTTCAGGGCTTCTGCATCTGCCAGGCACAGATGCACCTCTCAGCACTTGCAGGAGATCTGTTTAGATGAAACATGGATAAGTATTAAAGTACTGCTGGTAAACCTAGCACACGATGGGTGCTGGGAACCCCATGTCCATTGCAGACTTGCAGAGAACATGTCAAATTCCTGCTGACCCACAGGAAATTTGCGTGTTTCTGGCCTGCCTTTCTGATGTCCTAACTACCAATGAGTATTTCTTTTTATGCACTGTTCAAAAGGTGAGCGTGATCCTCTTCTAGGATCTTGCCAAACTCTTTACAGACTCCTCTGCAGCTGGAGGCAAAGACCAGAGTACAGAGACATCTTCACATCACTGCAATGGGAAGGGTATGACCTGGTAGTGGTGAAACCAGGGCCCTCCCTCAATGTGTCCCTGCAGACTGAAAGAGGGGCAGGTATAGGAGGTGCTAGAGTGAACTAAAAATAAACAGTCTCTTCTCTGAGTAGATCA
Source organism: Baryphthengus martii (assembly GCA_013396935.1). Taxonomy (NCBI): domain Eukaryota; kingdom Metazoa; phylum Chordata; class Aves; order Coraciiformes; family Momotidae; genus Baryphthengus; species Baryphthengus martii. The sequence continues at coordinate 63,060 of VWZK01009196.1, read as the reverse complement.
GGGAACCTGGGAAGAAAAGGACACATTCTTCATTGGCATGTAAGAGAGTAGGTTAGAGAATGAAAAGCAAGAACAGCTACTAACTAGAAGACAGCATTGGCATGAGAACAAGTACATAAAAATAGGCTACGAAAAAATGTGGGCTGCAAATCAGAAACAAGTTTCCTTCTGTCAGAGTGAGGTTCTGGAATAACCTGCCAAGAAAATTCGCGATGACTCTTAAGATGGACTGTGATAAATTAACAAGAGGGACTTTATGATTCAGTGCTTGTCATAGCTGGGGAATATGGTGATGACGAGGAGATCCCTTCTAGCCCCACATTCCTGTTGGTGTGATAACAGAGGCATCCGTGTAGGGCACAGTAAATGCTGAATCACTGAGTGCTTTATATAGCTGCCTGGCAGGACAAAGTCCCTTGTACCCATCCTATCTATGAGAACCTCCAGGACAGAAAAAGAAAAAAAAAAAAAGTCTATGTAAATGATTGTGCTCTGGCAGCACAAAGCATAAAACTACAAATGCCTGAGTCAGAAGAAAACCAGCAGACCTACAGACTCCTCCACACAGGGAAAAGGTGGTGGCATCGATGTGAACATAAGAAACCTCACTGTAAACACTGAGAGGTACACACTCTGAGGTGAACATGCTCCAGCAGCTTCAATACACAATTTTAATGTGGGAAAGAAACTCAGCACTTGGAACCGTGCAGAGGTGTCCCATGCACTTGTTCAGCCAGGTGTGTGCAGGGATCACTTCCAAAGGGCATAAACATGTAGCAGAAAGTTCCTGCAATTAACATCAACTGCAAAAACATCCGCAGTTCTCCCACCACTCCAGGATCCACAACTCTTTTGATGGTGGTTTTCCTCCTAGGAGTCCTCCAAGAACGAGATCACTTCCTGCAGCACGAGGCCATCAATCAGGATGCGGTTTACACTGATGTGTTTGGTGCCTTGCAACTGGACAGCTACAGCTTTGCTGCTCTGGCTCTAAGAGCAGACCTTGAGGGTAACAGCAGCAGAGCAGCTACAGTTTCAGTAGTACATGGCTGGAGGTAGGGGCCAAGGAGAAGGCACCCAGGAAAAACTGGGTAAGGGAAGAGACAGGCCTGGTTTCTGAGCTCAGGAGAGTAACATTGCTCAGAAGGAAAGCACTTCTCCACAGCCCTCACGGCTGTTGGACTTGAGGAAGGCATTTCTGAAGCTTATTCTGGACCTGTGGAGCTCATGTACAGATGTGGGCACTCCCTCATCTCCTTGAAACCTGCAGCACAGGCTGCTTGGAGACCTAGGGCCCCTGACTGCTGTTCCCCACTGTGTCACAGAAATGTCCCCACACAGATGTGGCACCACTGTACAGGCACCGTCTCCACGGGTTGCACAGTCTAGTTACTCTAGGCCAAGAACACCTGTGGGTTTTCCCTCTTTCGGGACTTTCAAATACCCATTATTTCTAGTAAGTGTCCCTGATGTCAAAGCTCAGGGTGAGAGGTTCCACACGGATCCCAGCTGCTAATGCCAACACCAAGCAGTAGGGAAACTTCCATGCTAACAGTCAGCGCTCTTCTCCCAGAGGGCCCGGCTTAATCTCTCTCTCCTGTACCTAACAAAGTTTGTTGTTTCTTTTTTTTTTCCCCTTTTATTCGTTATTTTTTAAACCAGGCAGCTGAATCACAATTGAGATCAATTTTGTTATTTCCTAAACAGTCACAGGCTGACAGGATATCAGAGGCAGACTGAATGATGGCAGGTGGTTGCAGCACAAGAGCCTCAAGGCTTCCTGCCTTCCTAGCTCTTGCCAAGGCCCAGCAGAGCAGGCATACAGAGACAGAATCACAGAATGGTAGGAATTGGAAAGGACCTCTGGAGATCATCTAGTCCAACCACCCTGCTAAAGTAGGTTTGCCTAGAGCAGGTTGCACAGGAACATGTCCAGGCAGGTTTTGACAGTCTCCAGAGAAGGAGACTCTACAACCTCTTTGGGCAGCCTGTTCCCAAGGCTCCATCATCCTCACAGTAAAAACTTTTTCCTCATGTTGAGGTGGAACTTTCAGTGTTCTAGTTTGTGCACATTGCCCCATGTCCTGTCACTGGACACCATTGGAAAGAGTATGACCCCATTCCCCTGACACCTGCCCTTTAGATATTTATAAGCATTGATAAGATCCCCTCTCAGTCTTCTCTTCTCCAGGCTAAACAGACACAGGTTTCTCAGCCTTTCCTTGTAAGAGAGATGCTCCAGTCCTCTAATCATCACTGTAGCCCTCTGTTCAACTCTCTCCAGTAGTTCCCTGTCTCTATTGAACTGTGGACTTCTCATACCAGATGTGATGTGACCCGTCCTGCACAGCTGTCAACAAGGAATAGAGGTGTTGGAGCATCACCAGGGTCAGGGGGAGCAGGCAGAGGCCACAGAACTTTGAAATAGAACAGCAGCACCTGTAAACAGGTCAGTGGGCAGGGCAAGGCTCTGCTCTGTGGAGCATCTCCTATTACACAGTGCATAGCAGGACTCAGGGGTGATGGCTGAGGTGAACTCATCATCTCTACCTATGGTATACAGACAGCAGCAAGAGTCACGGAGCTGGAGCCTGCAGAGAGGTGCACAGTTAGCAGAGGAAGAATAGCTTGGAAACACAGCTCAGGAAGCCAGGAACATTCAGAAGACCTCATTAACAGTAACTGCTGTGGCTGCCCCATGTGTCATTGGAAGAGGCAACCTCTCTGTTGTCAGATACTGGTCTTGGATGGGGACAGGGTGCTGGGATTAGATGTACACGATTGCCAAGGACTGCTCTGTAGCTTCAGGGCAGCAAGAGTTTCACACATGCCCTGAAGTACTGTAAGCACATTTGTAAGGAAGCTGAGTCCAGCACTCACCTGGGAGCAGGCAGGGGACCTCCTTTCAGTCACTTACCTTTCATTTTGATTTCTGTAAGATGAAAATTTCTGCCTTGAACTGCAAAGAGACACAGCCTTTCCTGAGGGGAACAGATTTAGACAGCGGATGTGTTGGAGAAAAAAACCTGCTCACCTGGGATATGGATAGCATAGGCCCCCTGGGTGAGAGACGACTGACTTTCTTTAGGCTATATCCAGCAGGAGCAGCAGCAAGAAAGAGAGTTATAGACAGTTAAAAATCAGGGCCCTTGTGGTCCTGCTGCCACAAGCCGCCTCACCTCTCACAGTCTTCTTCTCCACCTTCATAGAACATGTGCTGCTGCCCCTACAGCCGCTCAGAAACCTTGGATTCAGGGCAGAGCTCTAAGATGCTTTGAATGGAGAGAGAGGTTCCTCCAAAGACAGTACAAAGAGCCATGGGGGAACCAGATAGTGAAATCAGTGCCTAATCCTGGTATCTAAAGTTAAGCAGCATGAAGGCTCCTCTGCTTGCCCATGTAATGCCCAATGCAAAGATACCATAATACCAATGGCAATGAAAGGCAGCCCATCCTCTAGCTCTATCCTTTCTTCTCAGGTGCAGGCAGCCCCATCCATTACATGGTGCTTTGACTCTCTCCCGCCTTAATCAAGTGTATATTTCTTGCTAGAGTTGGGAGTCATCAAAAGCACAAATGATTTTTTATGTATGCATAACACATATACATGTATGAACTGCATCAGCCTTCTATACACATGTAGAAAGCAGAATCGTAGAATCATTTAGGTTGGAAAAGACCTTCAGAATCATTGAGTTTAACTGTAAACCCAGGACTGCCAAGTTCACCACTAAACCATGTCCCTAAGAATGACATCTACATGTCTTTTAAATACCCGCAGGGATGGTGACTCAACCACTTCCCTGGGAAGCCTGTTCCGGCACTTGACAACCCTTTCTGTGAAGAAATTTTCCCTAATACCCAATCTAAACCTCCCTTGGTGCAACTTGAGGCCATTTCCTCTTGTCCTGCGGCTTGTTACTTGGGAGAAGAGACTGACACTCACCTTGCTATGACCTCCTTTTCAGGTAGTTGTAGAGAGTGATAAGGTCTCCCCTGAGCTTCCTTTTCGCCAGGCTAAACAACCCCAGCTCCCTCAGCTGCTCCTCTAAGGCTCGTTCTGTGGACCTCTCATCAGCGTTGTTGCCTTTCTTTGGACATGCTGCAGCACCTAAATGTCCTTCTTGTAGTGAGGGGCCCAAAACTGAATACAGTACTCCAGATGTGGCCTCACCAGTGCCAAGTACACGAGGATGATCTCTTCCCCAGTTCTGCTGGCTACACTATTTCTGACACAAGCCAGGATGCCATTGGCCTTCTCAGTAGGTGCATTCGCATGATGTGCAATTTTCAGTTGGTGGCTGCTGGTCGCTAGACAGAAAAGCAACTGCCCCAAATTCCAGTGATGAGTTTCCAAAGAAACCATAGAGACAAAGTCCTCTGGAGGGCTTTTCTGCATTCACTAGTGTTAAAGTTAATTTTTATATCAGCTGCTTCCAGGTGGCTTCACAGTTGATCATTTCCTATGACCACGCTACGGCATTTCCTAGCCTCGGAGCAAAGCGCTACTGGAAACATGCTTGGGGGTAAGAAGAAGTCAGTCCCAACTTGTAAAAGTGGCATTACCCCATCTATGACCTTATATAATAGGGTCCCTGGACTGTCCCAGCCACCTCCCTGTCCCACCCGTCGTCCCAGCGTGGGGGTGCCGTGGGCTGCGCTGCGTAGGGCACTTGAGGTTTGCTGAGGCACCCGATGTGGCAGCAGCAGCCCCTGCTGCGAGCGCTGCAAAACTGCAGGCGCCTTCTGCCCAGCCCCGGGGCGGGGACCCGGTGGGGAAAGAGCCACCCGAGCCCTACCCTCTGGAACTCCCTCCCCGCCCAGGATTCCCCCGGCCTCGCCCGAGGAGAAGGCAGAGGCTTCCTCTCGGGGCTGCGCAGCCCGAAGTTCCCTCCGTGAGCAGCCCGGCTCCACAGGTCGCCGAGTGGGCCGCGCTCCGTCCGGCCTGTGGAATAAATAACTGACGGTTATAAATAAAGTCCAGGCTGCCGCATGTTCGCAGGGTGCTCCTGCTCCCTCGGATCCAGGCCATATGGCGCCTCCTGGCTCTACGGGAGCTCCCAGTGATTTCAGATGAGAAAAACTGCTTTTTGAGGGTGACCAAGTGTCCTGGTTTCACTGGGCTAGAATCACAGAATGAACTTTCTATTCAGGAAAGATGTATTTTTTAAAAAAGACTGCAGCACCCGATTCGGTGAGAACAAAGTAGATAAGACGCTTTGGTTTTGTGCGTGGCCAGCCATGGTACGTGGGTCTCCACAGTGATCAAGGGCTTTAGCGGCTTTGAGTGAGCCAGGTGCTAAAGCTCAGAGGAGCAAAAGCCAGAGCAGGTGGCCAGCAGAAATATTCCACACCGTAAACGTTATGCTCATTATAAATTGGAAAGTTTGCTGGGGCGGTCTCTTTTCTTCAATGACCGCCATCCCTGGAGGGTCTCACCTATCAGTCTGCTCCCTCGGCTTAACGCTCCTGTGAATGTCATGCTTTTGTTGGAGCTCACATTGCCTGACATCCAGCAGTCACTGCTGGCGTAGTCCTCACTGGGAAGTATCACAATACAGAAACTGTAGTCCTCAATGTGAAATAAGGGAAGGCTAACTAACAATGCATAGTTTAGAATATGGCTAATGGGAAATTTAGAAAAGAATGTAAGCAGGAATTTATCCAACTGCTGGAGCCAAAGTGACTGTCCTCACTGCCTAGGCAAGCATAAACAACAGATAATAAGTTTCAGATAAGTAGGAACTCTGCTCCCCGCAAGGACACCTGAGGAAGGACAGAGCCAGATCAGTACAACTCAGAAATTCTGGAACAAGGGTGAGAAGAACGGTGCGAGAAAGACTGTTGCCTTCATCCCAGAGACCTCGGCCCACAACCACCGGACGGCAGTACGTACGCGCCAAAAGGAGAAGACTTATGATAATGAGTTCCCCGAAATAATTGTAATAACCACACCTATTCCCGGAACTGATTGGAATAACTCAGCCCATACTAATGAATATGCATGTTTTGTAACCATAAAAGCAAGCAAGTTTTAGTCCCTGGTATGCAAGTTAGGTAGAGCTATCCCCTTGCATCCAGCGCCATAATAAACATACCCTGCTTTAAACTCTTTACGAGTTTGGAGTTTGTTTCCGCACGTCAAATGTAAAGAATAGTAATATGGAAATTGTGGTCTTCAAAGTAAAGCATCACAGTAAGATAACAGAAGATAAGGCAGAGATGGGCTGAATTCCAATCACCTGATGTTCAGGGGAGTGGGGGAGGAAGTGGCATAGCCTGAAGGTAACCTAAAGCAACCTAATTAGCATGGTAAAAATCCCACCTCTAGGTGGAGACCTAACATGCTAATATGAGACTGCCTCTGTATAATGAACTAGCCACTAATCGGAGCATGAGCAAAAGGGCATTATTTAGATGACCAAAAGGTGATCAATGAACAAGTATCGGGCAACTTTCCTTTATTGTAAACTCTATGAAATCCTACATCTCCTCTGAAGGGGTGTGCTAGCTTTGTGAATTATTGGCTGGCACCTTTGCTGCACAGAACTGGAATAAAACAAATATCTTGACTCTGTGTCGATTGGATTTTGCATACCAGGTAAAGAACCCAGTTTTGGGACAACACTGGGGATGCAAAGCTCATACCACTACATGAGCTGACTATAACTTTATGTACTTTATGTTAGCATTAATATTGGGGGTGAGTGGCGGTGTATTATATTAAATCCATTTCCATTTGAACCCACAATTTTCCTTTTCCCAAGGGGGTAGTGCAGGTGATAGAACAAGTGACTAAACAGAGACAGCAGGAAAGTGGTGAGGGGCACATTGTGGCAGGCCTTTGTAACGCACGCACACGTGCGAAGGAAAGTGGTTTCTGTTAGCAAACGATGACAAAAAAAAGTAAATAAATTGAGATTACCCTCCGGGGTGTGTCCATTTGAGAAGTGAAAAGGGGTATGGGAATATTTTTCCCCATAAGATTATTCATAGAATCATAGAGTGTTAGGGGGTGGAAGGGACCTCAAGAGATCACCTAGTTCAACCCCCCCCTGCCAGAGCAGGATCTCCTAGGACAGGCCACACAGGAACGCATCCAGGTGGGTATTGAAAGTCTCCAGAGGAGATTCCACAACCTCTCTGGGCAGCCTGTTCCAGTGCTCTGTCACCCTCACAGGAAAGAATCTCCTATGTTCTAGCTTATACTCATTGTTCCTCGTCCTGTTACTGAGCACCACTGAAAAGAGACTGGCCCCTTCCACTTGACACCCACCCCTCAGATATTTATAGACATTAATAAGATCCCCCCTCAGCCTTCTCTTCTCCAGACTAAACAACCACAGTTCTCTCAGTCTTTCCTCATGGAAGAGATGTTCAAGTCCCTTAGTCACCCTCATACCTCTCCCTTGACCTCTTTCCAGTAGATCCCTGTCTGTCTTGAATTGGTTTTGGTTTGCTCTAGAAATTCAGCAAGCTTGGAAAACTGCAGAGGCGATGGGGGAAAAAAAAGATTACACGGGTACAGGGACACAGCAGTGAGCGATTTCACCGTTATAAGGTGTAACAGAGAGGACAGTGCTAACAGGCATCATTCAGAACTGGGTTTGGGATTCCTCTGTCACCTGCCCTTTTAACAAAGCCCTTTTTTTTTATGCACTGGGCATCAGGTCTCAGCATCCCAAATTTCTCCTGTGGAGGTAATGATAAACTGAAATGCCTTCACAAATATCCTCCCAAAAGTGGGCACACCACATTTACTGTTCTTGATATTTCTAAGATAAAAATTAAACAGGCCATATTAATTTAAACAAACCTCATTCCAGACTACACCATCCATACAAAGGCATAGAGAAGGGCACGAGCCCAAGGAAAACAAGGCAAAAAAAAGAAAAGAAAAACCTTTTCAGATCCTCTTCTATGATGGCTAGCTCATCTTTTTCTTCAGCTCTGATCTGAGTCTCACCTACTTGCATTTTGTGCAACTGCAAAAAAAGCATTTTTTTGCAGTTGCACAAAATGCAAAGATACTTCCAGGAATGTCACCATTGGGACTCCATATTCTCACTCAGATGCTACCAAAAAAACCCAAGCCAACCCTGAAAGTCTTCTGTGCACACTCCACTCCAGGGTCCTTGCTTTGCCAGGCAGCAGCACATCCCAGGTGAGCAGCAACTTGCAACCGCTTCTGGCGTCCGGCAGCCTCCCATCTTCAGCTGGGTGTGATGCCAGTGGGAGGCTCTGCATTAGCGGCTTCAGGGAATGAGTCCTCTGTCTGTCCATCTGTCTTCTGGTGCAAGAAGCCACACGTTTCTGAGACGTGGTGCTGCTCCCCACTGGTCTGAATCACTCAGCTCTCACAGGGTAAGCCCTCTGAGATTATGAAGTTTGGTCTCTCACAGGCCACCCAGCCCCAGTCTTTCCACTGCTGTCACCAGGATGGACAGACATGTCAGGTATCTGTAGGGCATGGGCAACTGCCCTGAGTAGCCAGGACAAAACCACCAGCATCCCACCGAGTGCTACCAACCACCTCTCAGCCAAACACGGTCTGCAGTCACAGCTGACCAAGCTGGGGCTGACACTACAACCTGGAGTAAGGGACAAGGGTTATTCCTGACCCCCAGATGCCAGAACAAGATGCACCCCTCGGAAGGGCACGTGGCTTTAGCATCGCTGAAAACACAGTGTTTTGGTGACAGTAGGGCACTTGCCTTTGGGGCAGAGGTGCTGCCAGTCACACAAAGGTGGGTTCCAGATCTTCTTTGAAATTCACCATGGGCTGAGGCCCACCATAGTGCTCTGTCTGGTGTCTGGTGCAGCCACTGGGCTCTGTGTCCGTGCTACTACTGCTGCCCAGGGAGCTGTGCGAGTTCTGGAAGCAGACCTCACAGCAGGGCCGGTGGCAACCATGAAACATTTCCTCAGAGCTGCTGCTGCTGCTGCTGCTGGAGTCAGAGTCCGGGTAATAGTACAGCGAACGAAGGGATGGCTCAGCAGGTCCCCTCAGGACACCCTGGTGCTGCTGCTGCTCCTGTGGGATGCGTGGTGAAGCACCCTGGGACTCCGGCCATCCTGGCCATCCCTCTGGCTGGTGGCAGACCTCCCCAGGGATGGCTGGAGGGGATGGTACTGGTGGGTTAAGGAGCCCCCCACCAGCCATCTTCCCTTGCCTCCCCAGGAAGATACACGCAGGTTCCCCATGGCCCCTGTTGCCTACCTCCTTCACCCCGCAGCTGGTGCAAGGGGACACATGCCTGGGGAAGTGGGTAGAGGTTGAGGGCAATGGGATCCTCCGCCGCCGCCTCGCCAGGTAAGGGCTGAGGGGTGTGCAGATGCCTGAGTAGCCCTCCTGGGCCTCCCACCCTCCTCCCTGCTCGCCTGAGGAGCCATGGCTGCCATGCAGGGGTGCGCGAGGTAATGCTGGGCTGTAGGTTTTGCCATCCAAGCTCAGATCTTGCAAGATTTCCCTCAGCTTGTCTCTGCTTACATAGCTGACTTTGGGGGATGGCTCCCAGGCCACACCAGATGAGGTGTCTTGGCCTGGCTCCTGAGGCTGCCTCTGGCCTGAAGGTGTCCCACACTCCTGGCTATCTTTCAGGACATGTTCGATGCCATCCCTCATGTCGAAAAGCAGCACCTGAGAGCAGACAGGCTCATAGCTCATATCTTTCTGGAGGTCCTGAGCATCGCTGCAAAGAGGCGGTGTACCCAACAAGCAGGGAGGCTGCCTCCTGTCCTGCTCCAGATCTTGGGGACAGTGGTCCGCCGGTGCATCCCCACGCCACCCCAAGCTCCGAGCATAGGGAGCTGGCGGTAGCCCATGGGGGTCACAGCCACTCTCTGCAGACATCAGCCTCATCAGCTTCTCCTTGGCGGTGCTCACTTGCTCCTGCAGGCTTTCGATCACGGCGTTTTTCTGCATCAAACAAATATTCCTGTCAAACACAGGGCGGGTGGAGGGTACAAAAACGCCGCCAATTTGGAAGCAGGCGCTGCCAGAAAACAAATCGCCCCTCTCTGCATGGCGATGTGCTCTGAGTCAGGGCAACAGCTGCCCTGCAAGAGTCACACTGGCAGCATGTGAGACTTTGTCCTCCCCTGGAGCCCCCCAGACCCTCCCAGCTGTGGGTGCAGAAAGAGGGCGGGGGGGGGCAGCAGGGCAGCCAGCTCTGTGAGCAGAAGGCTGGGGGCTTTTCTGAGGTGGAGTGTCTCCTCTCTAAATTAACCAGATTTGACTGTGCTGCAGGAACTAGGTTCTCCTGCTCTTCTCCCTACATGCGTGTTTGAAAGCCTCCAGATTGTGCCTGATTTTGGCACTTTGGGGCGCAGAGCGATGTGGCAAAACAAAGCAGCTCTTTCCCTTGGCAGGGAAGAGGCCGGAGGGGGAGCACCGGTGAGGATTGGGGTGTAAGGAACAGCTTCCCACCCTGTAAAGCCTTCAGCCCACTAAAGGGAAAGGAAGAATCCAGTGTGGCTGAGGGATCTGGCAGAGCCCCATACCTCAGTGAGCAGCCGCTTCATGGAGTTTTTCTCCCCTATCAGCTGGAAGAGCTGCTCCTCGCTGTACACCGAACGGCAGCTCCTGCTCGGGCTGGTGAAATATTTTGCCATGTGGCTCACGGTTTGGCTTTCTTCTTCAAAGGCTTTCCACTGCATGAGCTGGGGAGCAGAAGAGGCGTTATCGGCGCGGCCCCTGCCGACGCGGCGGGAAGCAGGCGCAGCTCGAGCACGAAGGAGACAAAGGGATGGAGAAGGGGAGACAAAGGCAGGGTGTGACGGAGGAGCAGAGATGGCTGGGCGAGGGGCTGCAGTGTCACTTGGAGCCTCCCACCCCATCTGAGCCATACCCTGTCCCTGGCTCCATGCTTTAATGCAGAGAGGGTCGGGGCTTGCCTGCGCTGCAACCTCCAAGGGCGCTGTAAAAGCCCCCTCCCTCTTCTCCTGAGGCTGTGACAGACAAAGACAGTGTCACACATGCCTCCTTATCCCCGAATCACTGGTGATAAGCTGAAAGCCAGCAAGGCTTTTAGTATCCGTTTTCTCATGTAGTGTCTGTGTGGAAGCCTTGCCCAGCCCAGCTCCAGCTGCTTATCGATCTCGGATGAGCAATAGAAGAGTGAGCCCATTAGGAAAAACAAGCCGATGAATTAAAAGATTCAAGTTAAATAAAATGTTCAAAGCCCCCAGGCTACAGCAGAAAAATGGTACAGGCAGAGTGCAAGTACAGGTCAGCAGCTCTTCTGCCCTCACTCCAAGAGACCTCGCTCTTGGTAGAGCACTGTCAGGAGGCTTGATGATTGTCAGAGGAGGTTTGGATCCTGCTCCCAAGAGCTGCTCAGATGAGCGGTGGTGGTGACTCTGCCGTTATACTACCTCAACTGAGGTAGGAGGGGACCTCTAGAAATCATCTAGTCCAACCACCCTGCTCAAGCAAGGTCAGCTGGAGTAGGATGCCTAGGACTGTGTCCAGCTGGGTCTTGAATATTTCCAAGGATGGAGACTCCACAACCTCTCCAAGTAACATACTCCAGTGCTTTAAAACTTTCACAGAAAAAAAAACAAAAACCAAACAACAAAAAAACAACAAAAAAAAAAACAACACCAAAACTTTTTCTCGCATTTAAACAGAATTTCCTGTGTTTCAGTTTATGTCCATTGTCCCTTGTTCTGTCAGTGGACACCACTGGGAAGAGCCTGGCTCCCCCTCCCCTGCTCCACCTCCATCAGCATAAGCATTGGTGAGATCCCCCCAGCCCTGTCTTGCACAGATGTGCCTTTTCTTCAGCTTCATCTCTTCCTCCCATTCTCACCTCATTTCCTTGAGCCCAAACATCCCTCCAAACATTAAACTGAGTAAACAACCATTTCCTTTCCCTGTAACAATGGGAACATTTCTCCCCACTAATGGTTGTGGCCAGGCACACCAGGCTGCTCCTGGAGGACACAGGAAGCAGAAAAGCCTCTCCTCACCACAAAAGACTTCCTTCAAACATCTCCACGTCCTCCTCCTCACTTGTGGTAAAGCCCAGCTTCCTTCTCCAAGAGCACAGAGGAGAGCAGCCTCCCCTGGGGACCACCAGCAATCACAAATCCTGAGGAGATTATCTGGATGGCCAGAGCTTGGCTTCAGCCCTGCCATGGGCAGAAACCCTTGGTGGGAGTGAGCAAATCGCACATGAGGAGAGGACAACTGCGTAAATGATCAATCCCACCACCCATATGCAGGAGGAGGACAGCAGCTGCCTTGCCTCCACACATCCACACATGCCCTCTGCGTGGCTGCCACCCATGGCAAACTCTTTGCAGGAGGGTTTCTGAGCAGCAGCTCTGAAAAGCATCTGCGCTCTTTGGAGATGTAGGGGACTTGCCTGGGAGTGCAGAACCACTGGGATCTTGGAGCTCTGCAGATGAGCCTGAACATTTGTGGAAAGAAGCAGGAAAATAAATGCTTTGGCCTGCACAGCTGCTGTTGAACTCCAAAAATGTGCCTGTTTCCAGACAGGTGGTGGACAGAGGTGGCAGCATACCTGTGGCACAAAGATGCAGCAGTTGATCGTGGTTGTACACACGAAGATGCCTCCAGAGGTAAATCCAAACACCAAGTTATGCCAAGCACGGAAGAAACGGTGAACTAAGCAGACAGTGCCGGCAGCCAGGAAAACGAGGTTGACCCCGACGATGAGCGTCAAGGATTGGTTGACTGGTGGGGAGCTGACGTTGTCAGTTAGACCGGCCAAGTAGGTCCCATACAGCAGGAGGATGCTCTGGAAGAAGCGCAAAAAAAAATGAGGTTTCCAGAGTGTGGAAAATTACAGCCTGATGGTGCCAACCCCCACCTCGTACCAAGCCCGGTGATCTCAGATACACTCAGCACAATCCTAATTAATGCTCTTTGATCTATAATGCAGACCTTCAGCGCACAGTGGTGACGCCGTGGCAAATGCCCGTCACGCTGCTGCAGGTCAGAAGTGGGCTGGGCAGTGAGGGAAGGAGTGAAGGCTCTGGCAGACCCTGGGGGTCTTGACTGAGGAGTGCAAAGAGCTGAGAGTCAGGTCAGCAGGCGATGCCGTGGAGCAGGGCACAGCCAGGAGAGGGAAGATGTGAACACCTCCCCTTGGGCAGCCCAGTGCAGGAGCAGCAAAGACAGACAGACAAGAGATGGAAGTCTCTGGGGTGATGCAGCAGTGAGGTGCCATCAAGGAGCAGCAACATACCTCTGAAGGAAAGCTATTCAGAAGGACACTGAGAAAGAAAAAGCAAAGCGAAAGAAGGGGATGTTTAGACTGGAGGGAAGAGGATGTAGTTGGTGCTTCTTTAAATAGAAATCCAGGAAACTACCAGGTGTGATTCTCCTTTCCCTTCAATGTTTCCTGCTTAACCAGCAGCCATGAAAGGAGCTAGAGAAGTGCTCTGTACACAGGGGCCCTCCCTCCCCTGGAGCAGGTCGGTTTTTTTTTTTTCAGAGCAGATTTCCTCACCACGCTATCCCTCAAGTGTCCCACACGTGCAACTTTCCTGTGTGCTCAGGATTAAACTACCCAGCAGGTTGAATCACTCTTTCCTCAGGGCATGCTGGTAGGAAAGAGTATTTTTTTTTCCCCCAACTCTGTAGCACAGGACATGGTCTGCCTTCAGGATCATTCGGAAATACCATCTAACAAAATGCTCTTGCAAGGACCCAAAATACAGGGAACATAATTCCTACATTACTCCTGTGCTATCCAGTAAATGAGACTGTTGGCCTTTTACTGAGAGACATTAAATTATTATTTGGATATCAGGAATTGCTTTGTGATCTGTGGTGCAGATGTTCTCTAGACCCTTCTAGACCTCTCTGTGCTGTGGCTGCTTGATTACTGCAGTGGCCACTGCTAGGGTTAGGGTCTGGAGGGACACTCTTAGGGGCAAGAGAAGTTCATGTCCATGGTGTTTGGTGAGAATCCTAACTTGAGCACTATGAATTCTCAAGGAGGGGTGTGACATGCTTCTCTGGGAACTAGACTGATGCCCAATCCTGCCTCATAGAATTTACACTGGATCATAATCATGTTCACCACAGAGCACCTCCAAAGGCAAGCCAACTGCTAATCCCTAAGCAAGAAAAAACCAACACCAAAGTCCCATTTAAAATTCATATAGTCTACCTGGGACACGGACAACAGCACTGCTGTCTAGTAAACTAGGACTTTCAGTAAGCACAAGACTAAGTTTCTTGGTTGCTTGTTTGTTTTAATCTTGAACAGAGAACTTTGCTCCTGATTCCAGGTATGTCCTTGGCAAGTCATTTATGTTCATTGGTCTGTGCCGGTAAAACCAGGATAATACACTGAGCAGCTTCACAAAGGGCTGAGCACATTAATGCTGTGGAATATAAGAAGTGCTACGTACACACACAGATAGAGCCTACTCTCACATTAGTGCAAATCCAGATTAAATCCAGAGAAGCCACTAAAGAAATAACTCCATGACCCCAAGTAGGTAGATAAGATCAGGGTCAGATTCAACAAAATGCTAACAAAGAATACCTGGGACTGGCAATGGGGATGTTTTATTCCAATACGCAGTTTGTAGGATCTTTAGGCAAAAGCATTACTTGTCTAAACCCTAAAACAAAGTGTGGGCAAAATCAGAGGTGGAGACACAGCCCTGAAAGCCTAGGAAACACCTGCAATTCCTAGCACCAAAGGACTTTTAAGGACAGGCTAGACTAATGTCTTTAAAATGAAGCATAAGGGGGGAGAGGACTTGGCTGTGTCATGAGGTCTCTTTCTGCTCTGTTTTTTCCTACGATGTTGGATAGATGTTGAGTCAGAAAGGAACTGTCTGTGCTGTACGCAGAGATGAAGCCATTCCCAAAGAAAGGCTGTGATCTCACAAGCTTCATCAACATCAGCTTTCTGAAATGCGTCCAGCCTCTGCCAACCCAGAGAGACCACAGATAATTAGAGCGATAATTATACCTACATAGTTACATCAGTATAACTAACTCTTCTGGAATAGGAATGGCCACACGCAAAGCCACACCAGTGAAAGTGTACCTCAGTGGTATAATTAAGCTGATACACATCCCGTAAAAGGTAGGCACCACCACACTTGCCATCAGCACCTCCTTGATTTGGAGTCAGAGGACTCAGGGGCTGAGCCACGTAGCGCATCACCGCAGAGGACAATCATCTGAGGTTTTATGGAAAAAGCGAGCTTTAGAAAACAGTAGGACACAAGTCTTAAGAAGGGAGATAGATGAGGTGTGGGAGTTTGCAAGGAGAGAACTAGAGAGACAATGTGTGCAAGGCGTACAAAAAAGAGACGGTGAGGCAAGGAAAAAAAGTGGCTAACAGGGCTTTTACAAGGGAATGCAAGAACACATCAAGACGGAAAGGACTGGAGATGGGAAGACGTTCAAGATGAACAGGATTAGCTGAAATCCGCAATAGGCGTGTAGCTTGGGAGGGCAGCGAAACTACGAATGCTGCTAAATGGTTCAGTGGGAGGAGGTGAGATACGATGCAAGAATCAATGAAGAGGTTACATACCTTAAACCCTAAAATGAGAACGAGCCAAAGATCAGAATAAATTGATGCGCAGGACTGCACCCGGCTCACTGAGCAGGTCATGCCTTTCTCTGTCGCCTAGGAGGCAAGGGAAAGGCAGAAATGAAGGCTGCTGCCCCAGACCGGGAGCAGGCACAGACCAATGGGCAGGCAGGTGGACGCATCTGAGCGGGTCTCCTCTGTAAATTCCTAAAAGGAAAGGCCAAAGCTGCTGCTGCCAAGGGCAGAGGGTTAAAGCGAGGAAGATTTTGGCACTCTGCTGCCAACAGGGCTGGTTAAATCTTTCTCTAAAGCATCTGCAGATGCCACGGACTTCTCCTGTGTCACCCTGGTGACCTGCACAGACCTGGAGATTTTGCAGCGGACCTTCATCTCTGTGATAGACCAAACATAAAACCAACCCAGAGCACCCAGAAAGCTTTCTGCCATGTTTTTCTTTCTAGTTTTTTTTAAACACCGCCTCCAAATGCCTGGCCATTCACCAACTTTGTCCATAGAGATCAGAGAACATAGCACAACCCTCCACCACATCTCATCCCTTTACCCGCAGTGAGACGCTGAGGCTTCGGAAGCACTGGACTGGATCAGAGAATACCCACGTCAAGAGCAGCATGGCATCTGCCAGAACCAATACTGCCACCATCGCCAGCAACTGGAGGTCTTTGATAATCTGCAAACACACAGAAAGTGTTACTGGAGGGGGGGCAAATGAACACTAGTAATCTCCATCCCTGGGGTCTCTGTTCTTTTCTTCCCAGGGACGTGTTCATCCTAATACTTCCCCCAGAGTGGAGTCCAGTGGCTCACTGATGTCCGAGTCAGTCACAGGATCTCCGTCTCCAGATCCCAAACTCTTGGAGACCTGATCAGACTTGGGGACAGGTATAGACCATCCCCCAAATGTATGGCTGGCTACTAAATGCTATGACAGAAAACAGCTCTTCCAAAACTAAAGTATCATTCTTTATGCTCCTATCACAAGCAGAGACAAGAAGGGAGGAGGGAAAAATGTTGGTAGGATTATTCTTTAGGATTATTCTTTTGCAAGTTTAACACAGATCACAGTGCCTTAGCAATGGAAGTCCTTGCTGGTACCGGGTTCCCCTGCAAACTCTTTCGTCTCACCTTTCATCATTTTTTCACTGTTGGAAAGTGGCCACTGAAAGCTGTAAGTGCACTGTTACATGCCCAAATGTATATAAGTGGCTCTCATTTCCCTCCCAGCTGCTGTATCTCCTCCCTTCAGTGCTGCGGGAGAGTACCAGCTCTCCCTCCCTCTTTCCCTCCCTCCCTCTCTTCAAGAGGAGATCAGATGCATCTGGGGATGGCCCTGTTTCAGATGCCCTTAAGGATACTTGGTTTATGTTCATCCCATGAAAACAATCAACCTACATCTGGACACAAACAGTAGTGGGTAGCATCATGAAGGCATGTGGCCAATGTAAAATGAAAACAAGACCTTGCTTGGTGATGGGGCTGGGACTCCACCGGGGAACAGGCAGCCTGGCAGGGCACCCACTTGCCTGTAGAGTGGAAAAGCTCCTGCCTCATTGTGCAGGAATACATAAGGAGCCTGTGCCCAGCTAAGTATGAAACCAGACTTGCGATTGTAGCACCTATCCCTGTCACATGCCCGTTTTATCTCTATCCTACACCAGTCAGGGACTTGCTAGCGTTCGCCTCCCTTTGGAAGTTTGCCCCTGCTCCACCACTCCCCACCCAGGTGCTGTGTACTCACCACCCGCTTGTCAGGCACCCGCTGCGTGAACACCTTGTAGAGCCGCCAGCTTTTCCCCAGGATGGGGCCAAACACCAGGGAGGTCCCCACGCACAGCAGGCAGAGACGCACCTGCCAGAGAGGCAGAGCGAGGGGCTGAAGGGGCAGCCACAGGGCTTGCAGGGACACATCACACCCTACCACCCAGGGATGCAATAAAGATGAGTGGGAATGTATCTATGGTCTTCTTTCTTCTGAAAGGTCATACTAGATGCTATAAAAGCTGACCATGGGGTGAAATAAATTAAATAAATGAAAAGGTACTTACTCCTCTGTAGACATGGCTCCTGCCTGCCTTTTCCTTCCCAAGCCTGCGAAGCTCTCATTAGAGGAGCAGGCAAGGAGAGTCAAGTAGCCTGAAAGCAGCAGGGGCATGGAAGGTCCCAGCACCAATAAATCACTCACTGGCACCTTCATTAATTATCCTCAGCCCAGCAGCTGAGTAGAATGGCAAGGTGTGCTCTCTCCCACATCCCACTCTCCCACCTGGATGCACATCCAAGCCCCCAGTCTGGCAGGTCAGCTGCCCCAGGTCAGGAGATGGGAGTCCATCACACAGATCAGCATTTTGATGAAGATCTTTTTTGCAGTCAAAAAAACTCACCTGTGACCTTGTGGCGCCTGTGCCACACTGGGCAGTGGCTGTGCAGAGGATCCCATCTCCCTTCAGGCTCTCCTTTCCCTATTGCTCTTTTACAAGCCCAGCAGCCTGCTTGCCTGTGGGGCACCTGCCACAGGCACTGCCCTTTCCCCTGGGGACTTGCTTGGCATTCCCCCCAGTGTGGCTGTGGTTTGCACAAACAGCGAAGGCCATTCGGATGGAAAGCATCTGGTTGCATTTTGTGTATGTGGAAACCACAGGCCAGCTGAATGTGCCCAGCAGCGAGGTGGCAACAGGCTGCAGCTAAGAGGGAGCACATACAAACATGCTTGCACGTGCATGGGTGTGCACGTACCCGTCTCAGCAAACTCTCCGCTCACCTGAATAAGCTTTTCCACCGAGTCTCCAGATGGCAGGCTCTGCTCCTGAATCCCAAAGAGGTAAGCGCTAGTGTAAGTCAAGCCACTGCCCAGCAGAGTCACAATGTTCAGATTGGGGCTGGACATCTTCACAATCCTCCAGGAAACAAAGCAGGGAAGGCAGTGACAGTTACTGAGTGTCATGACCTGGCAGCACAGGGGTAAGTTCACCTTACAGGGATGCTGATGGCTATAAGGGATGCTGACACACTGTCCCCCGCCCCGTCCCTGCTGTTCACAACTCCTCCAAAAGCTCAGCCGTTGCTCCATGGTTTGTACACCATCCCCTCCATGGTGCACACCTCAATCCTCTCCCCTGTATTGCTAGAGTGTTTCACTATCCTTGGAGAATTCATTTTGCCCTACTCCGACACTCCTGCGAGACAGCAAGATCTCTTCTCCCCAATAGGTACCAATAGGTACCAGGCTTGTCCCATGGCACCTCTACCCCTGCAAAGATCTGCCGCACAGAAAAGCATCCCTGAGACAGCTTCAGCCAGCATCTTTAAGGACAGAACTGTGGGAAGCCATGGGCTTGTAGCAGTAAAGCAGACAGGGTCACCACAGCCAGGTCCCTCTGCTACCGGCACCTGTGCCAGGCACACAAAGCTGTGCAGCGGTGGCAGCACGTGCTGCAGCCACTCAGCCCCACAACAGCACAGAGCCAGAGGAAGCAAAGCCCTTCGGTCACGCAGGTGGCACACAGCACAGCACTCAGCTCAGATCCCAGGTTCAAGGTCAACACCTTCCTTCTCTGTCCTCTGCTGTAAAGGGGCAGAAGTGGAAAACTTCACTAATGCAGCCCAGGGTGCAGCAAGCTTTGGGTACAGCAGCTACAAATGCATCCAGGAATAGGCTCTTCCCACTGCTCCTTCCTTTGGGGAGATACCTCCACCCTCAGCAGAGTCTCAACTTCAGGGAGCTGCCAGAAACGTTCAGGTTACAGCTTTCCCTCTGTAATTTCACTCCATCACTCATAACCCTGTAACTGTATTCAGGGAGGGGAGAATCGACCCACCGATCTCTCCTGACCTCTCACCTTTCTCCAGCAAGCCCATCAAGTGAAAGCTGTAGTTCTTGCCATCCCCCTCGTGTAGCGCGCTCTATCCCTTCAATCTGCTGCTAAGCCATTGCATTTCTCTACCCTTGAGCTCCTTCCCAGCCTGCTGCCTCACCAACGCAGAGCCTGGGATTCAACCTGGCTCTCTCCCTCCCTGCCTTCCGCGCCACACCTCAGCCCCTGGGGGAAAGATATTCATCAGTTCACTCTCTCAGCTGCATACTGAAAAAAGTCTTCTTTGCCCTCCCAGGTTCAGTAGGCAGACCAGTATTTATTTGCTGCAGCGCAAATAAATAACTCACATTCATTACAGCTTGCTCTGAGAATACCTTCAGGGTCCTAAATAATTTGGTAATCAATTAAGGTTGCCACTGAACTCAACACCAGTCCGCTTCAGTAAACCAAGTGCTTGAGACTGGGATGCAGGTCATGCAGCTACTGCAAGGCAGCAGGCACAGGGTTCAAGATAGACTCTTATGTGCAGGACCCTCCTGACTGCAGAGCGGTTACAAGAAGCATTAAGATCCTGAACACAACCAGAGCAGTGGAACAGCAGCAGTCCAGGCTGCACACAGACACGTCTCTCTACAAAACAGCAGCATGCAGAGCACAAGCGCTTTGCCAGGTGAAACTTGGGAGAGGGATGTATCTCTATGGGGAAAGAAATTGAGACACCAATGGACCAGTGAAGCTGAGGAGAAGGTGGCAAGGAGGCAGGTGAGACAACTAGAATTTCTGAGCACTGGCTGAGACAGTTTGAGCTATGAGGAACGACTGAGCCTTTTGCTTGATTTATGCTGCATTCAGGGGAGCAGGATTTTTTTTTATTTTGTGCAGCCTGAACAGCACCAAGAAAAGCCTGCACTTCACCACCAGCTTCTTACCAGTGGAGATCATGTTCCTCACCAATATGGACAACCACCAAGATCAAAAAAAGATTAGCAGTATCTTCAAGCTACGAGTGACTCAACAGCAGGAAGGATATCTGCACACTGTGAAGAGCATGATGGCTTTGCTCATGGAGCTATGCTCGCAAGACTGTGGAGTGGAGAAGTAGGCCAGCTTTCTTTCTGTTTGCTCCTGTTGATGACTTCATTGAATAGCACTGTTGGGATGAGACCACACACTGCTGCCTATGCCACACCAGAGGGCATCCATGCTTTGCCTTGTGTACAGCACCCTGACTTGCAGAGAAATGGAGCAGTCTAAGCAGGACTGTCTCCACCAGTGATCAACATTAGGTGTGATGGAGAAAGCTGCAGCATCTCTGACATTGCCCTTGCTTGTTCCATGCTGCTCATTCAGGCTTATACCCTGCTCACCCTTAGCTGGCCATCAGCCTGGTCCTGAAGGAGTCCAATCCCACTGCTCCAGCTCAGGGAAATTCTCATGGCAGAAGAGGGAGGCCCTTACCTGTTTTTCCTGAAGCGAATTGTGAAGACAAAAAAGAAGAACACTAGCAGGACTCCTCCAGTCAGGAAAGTCCACACAACTCCCAGGAGAGCAGCAGAGAAGGACGGGGAGCTCTTCCCGCTGCGGTCAGAAGATGTCTGTGGGACGCAAGAAGAGGTAAGGATGAAGATTACATTGCTGGGGCTCCCAGTGAAGAAGGTCCCTAACTCTGGTGTGATCGCTCCCACAGGTGCTCCTGCTCAGCCAGAAACTACATCTCCCAAACGCCTCCTCAAGAACAGACACCCTGGCACCAAACCAAGACCCATAGGCAGGGCTGCAGAGAAACGTGTAGACAGGACACATACTCTGCCACTTGCTGAGCACACAGAAGGAGAGGGCAGTCCAGGAGCTCTCTTCTTATGGCCAACTAGCAAAATACATAATAAAGCTGTACAAGTGACTCATAAACCTCAGGCAGCCCTGGTCACGGGAGAAGGGAAAATGGGTGATGGTTTCCCATTGTCCTTCTCTGGAAATAAACCTCTGCAGAAAGACCTCATAGTACCACAGTTACCAGCACGCTTTCTTCGGAAAGTTGGGTAGTGCATCGTTGGTTCCCACCCTTAACCCTACATGTAGCAGATAACAAACCAGACAGCTGACGTGTCTGGGTGCTCGCAGCAGAGGTGCCAGTCAGTGCAGAAAACACAGAAAAGGGAGTGTGACAGCGTTTTTCAGATGCGTTACGCAGTGACACACCAAGCTGGGCTCCACCCGTCTCCCAGCTGGCTGGAAACTAAGTTGGTCCTAGGTAGACATCAGCTGAGAACTGGCTTTTGAGGGACACTCCCAAAGCAAGTATGATGGAGGCGCCCCTCTCCTTGCACACGAGCAACCTTATGGTTTTAAATCTCCATTTAAAAACATCCTCTGCTATCTCCCTATTAACATAGGACGGAAAAAAAATGATCCTAGTGAAAGAGAAAACCTATTTCTGCTGTGGATCTAAAACACTCCAGCATTTTTAACAGAGTGTGCACATGTGGGTTTGTTCACAAACACACGCACAAATGTGTGCATGTTACTGACTCTTTTTTTTTTTCTTTAAAAAAGCATTACTTCTACTTATCTGCTGGTGCATCCTCTCCAAGGGAAAGCAGGACAGGGATTGAAATGGGATCACACACCTCCTCACTAACTTCTCTGGTACCAAGCCCTTTCTTGGTTATTCCAGTTCACCTGCACACAATTTCTATGACAGAAAAATATTCTCCCAACAGCTACAACTGCCCCAAACTCCCAGTCCTTCCTTCAAGCTCTAAGCTGTTTCTGGTTCCAGCCTTGCTCGAAATAACCCTGCAGGGAGAAGTAAGGCAGTCATTTTGAGCTGATGCCTTGTCTCCCTCTTGCCCAGCTGGGCTCCTCTGGGTGAAGCAAGAACAAGGCACAGTTGAGAGAATTAAAGCCCACATTTAATTCTTAAAACAAAAACGTGTCACTGCCACGCAAGCATGGGCTGATCCACGGGCTCCTGGCAGCTCACATGCTGGTGCCATGCTGGTCGCAGGGCTGCTGGGTAAGGCAAATCCCCTGCTGGGGACACATCCAGCTGAGAGCCAGTGCTGCGCTAGGCTGCGATACAGCTGCGTGCACGGATCAGCAGTGTGGATGGATCCCTGGGGAGATATTCATCTCCCTCCTGCAAACTGCTTCTCACTTTCTCTTCTCTCTCCCCATCCCCTGGGAGATCTTTTGGCTTTCTAGAAAATGAAGACCACACCAGATGGTGGAGATGATCTGTCAGGTCAGTTCCCCTCCCGTTACACCAGAAGTCGTGCAAAAACCCCATCATTCAGCACGGATGATGCCTGGTGTTACTTGGAGCTCAGAGGGGCTGAGTGGGATGCTTGGGGCTCTTACAAAGCTGTAACACCACCCTATTTCTGTGTCCTTCCTGGTCAAGCCTGAGGGCAACACCTGGCTTTTGCCAGTAAGGTGAGCAGGGTGGACTTGGCGTCCTGGGGCTCCCACATTTCACTCCCTGATGCATCCATCAGCAGCATCCTTACGCCTCTGGCTGATGCCAAAAACATTACTGCACCTTCTTCCCAGCAACCACTCAGGTATCAGAAACAACCTTGTCGTCTCCACCTTTTCTTTCCCTACCACACCCCTCCCACCCTGACTGTTGATGCTACTTGAAGTTGACGGAGCGCTTTATTTGCCACTGAGCGGAGTAAACTCTGGCCCTAGCAGGGGGAATATTAATTGTAAGGCAGCTGCCAGAACCGGAGGAGCCAAGCAGCTTATGGTCTTCTAATTAAAGGCCCAGAGTTGTGCAGGATATGGTGGAGAACCAAGCTGGCCAAGCCTTGCCGGTCCATCCAGCAGCTTCACGGGGAGCCAGCTGCAGCTAAGTGCATCCCGGTGTCATTTCTACTGGCTTAGCGGTGGGGGGAAAGGTACAATTTATAATAGATGACGACGTTTAATTAAATCCTGCTCTATTCATACTTGAAAAACACTTTGAAGTTCCAGGGGATGGGAAAGGTCAAGGGCAGAGGAGGCCATCCCAAGCCACTCCTAAGTGGCTGTCACACTGGCCGACACACAGGAGAGCTGCTTGACATGACTTGGCTGTCATCGCTGCTTCCTCACCTTCTGCCTAACTGCTGGGTGTCATCTACCCAGGGCTTGTCTCAGATGCCATCCCAGAAGGTGACAGCACACAGCCTCTGTCTTGACCTAGAGTGCTTGGCGGCTGCACCCCTGTGCCCCTCTCTCCACCCCTCCAGCCAAATCCATGGCTCATGCTCCAGAGCTTCCCCCATCTCCATACGTACCACTGTGACAGTGCAGAGCTCCTGCAGCATCTGCTGCTGCTGCTCCTGGCTGCTGAAACTGGAGCTGCCATCACAGAGCTCAGAGCAGTTGAATCCTGGCTCCATAGCACATCCTCAGCCGTCATCCAGCTATACTTCCGCCCCTGTCAGAAGGGAGAGGGTCAGCTTTCTCCAGCAAGAAGCCACTTTTGGAATACCCCCTATCTTCCCCCATCAGCAGGGACATTGGGAAGGGGTCTGGCAGCCCAAGGCTGAGCTTACCCAAAGCAATGCGGTGCACATCCAGAAACAGGATGGAGAACACCCACCTCCCAGCGTCTCTTAGGGTGTCCTCTGTGGTAAGGCGAGTCAGCGCAAGGCGTGGGTCTCCACAGATCACAGTGGCATCCCAAGCCCTGCTACACCACCCTGCAAATAAACACATGCTAGGGTCAAGGCAGTCCCCGGCCCCTAAACCCCAGATGTAGAGCCAAAACCGGGTGCCGTGCCAGTCCGAGACAGAGTGTGGCACCCTGGCACCTCGAGTTCGCTACAGCTTTCCTCTGCCAACACGTTTTCCTTCACCAGTGTAATTTCAGGGTGTATCTTTGCAGGTCTCCTCCCCACACCAGCAACCACTGCCAACTTCCTGGTGCATTCCCTTCTTCCAGCAAAGAACAAGCAAGTGAAGACAACAACAAACGGCAACAAGTGTTCCCATCCCTTAATGGGACCTACACCCAGGCCTGGGTGAGCAGAGGAGGAAGACACTTGAATTACACATGTACCAAAACGCTTTATCTGACTCGGCCCAAGCAGCAGCCTGGATGGCTGAGGAGCGGGCTATTTATCAAAGAGATTTAAAAACATAGCACCTCTGTGCTCCCTATCCCTCCTGGTGTTCTAGTTGCCAAGTATTGTCCCCACCTGCTCCTGATCCCACTCCCTTCACACCACCTTTGCCTCTGTTCCCTCTTTCGTTTCTCTTTTTGGTGAGGATTTTAATAGGCCTCATTACCATTTTAGACATGAGGTCATACTTATCCTCAAGCATCCTTACTCAATTACCATTGTCACCAGTTTTAATTAGCTTCCAGTACACGACCATAAGCAAGTCTCCCGTCGTTAGCAGCTGAGGAGGAAGCGCAATAGTTCACTCCCTCTTTGCTTCTAATAACAGGTGGGAGGAAAAAAAATTATCCATATCATGCTCCTTGGGGTTGCTCCCCGGCCGAGCATACCCTGCATTCACACTCTGCTCCTGGCCAATGCTCCATCCTTCCCCCTGCTATTCCTGACATTTTGATCCCCTCTCCTCACAAGTCCTTCAGAAAACCTCTGATCATTATGTGAGCAAAGAAAGAGTAAGTTAAAGTGAAGTGTGGTCACCAGAACCTGGTCTGAAGCGTGCTGTTCTTCATCGGGGTTAATCAGGATTCAAACACCAGAAAAGCTATGGGCATCGTTCTTAGCTCACGTAAACTGATTTTCAGCTTTAGAGAAGTCACTTACAAGTCCCAGTCTGACTGGGTCAGTGGGCCACCAGTCCAAAATTAACAGAGCTACCTCTAAAGTGTCAACCACAACACTCCTGCTGGCAGAAGCCCTGACATACCATGGGGTCTGGACACCACCCTGCCCGTGCCAGGTCTGCCCCCTGCACGAGATCAGTTTGCCACATCCTACAGCTGCAGTGTTACACATTAGCCAGACTTAGGATTTTACATGCATGATAGACGCCTTTTGCAAGACCGCTAGTTCAAGCCAGTTCCATTAAGCCTCTCCCTCTCTCTAGGCTGTAGCAAACCATGATGTCGTTTCCTCGATGGCAGGACCACCCTCTGGAGGTTTCACCACCCTCCGGAGGTTTCTATTGCCCTTCATCGATCAGTCTGAGGGATCTGACAAGGGGTACGACTGCAGAAGATATCCAGCCACTGCAGTGAATGCCAAGTGTTGCAACGACAGTAGAAGGGCAGTGGAGAGGAGAAGACAGGCTCCAGGTTCAGGGATAATGTTAGTAAATGAGATGCATACAGTGCTGGGGGGGGCAGGAAAGGGGCACTGAACCTTTGACACTGAGATGACCTGCAGGCAAGCACTGTCCATCCTCCCAAGAGGCTTGAATTCTCCCCATGCACGTTTAAGGACAAGGAGTCTCCCTATAAGGCCTATAACTCCCTGTAACCTACTGTCATGTCAGACAGGGAGCCCACCTGCCAGGTAGGCCATTACCAAGGCTGGCACAAGGCTAGCAGGCACACTCCTCCCATGGCTCACAAACTGAGATGCTTCTACAAGGAACAGCAGTTCAGCCCTCAGCCCCCTGGGAACCCACCCTTCGGCAGCAGGCAGGAGCCCCTTGAGGTCTCCTCAGCCCACACCCCACTATTCTGCACACAGCTCCTGCACAACACTGACAACAAGCTGAGGCCAATTAGTGCTCATTAGTATGCAACAAAGCAAGCACTAGTGTGGCTGTCTCCAAAAGGCAACAGGCATTTCTAGCCTGGCTCCTGCCTCTCGTGAGAGCCAGCAGGAACAGTGCTCCATGGCCTGCAGAGCATCCAAGAGGATGAGGGTGAGGTTTGGCAATGATTGGAGGGACAGACAGCAGTACAGGTAAGAAACCACATCCTTCAAATGTGGAAGTGTCTTGGAGGCAGAGACTTTTGGGATTTTCTGGGGTTAGTTGTGTTGGGTTTTTTTAAAGGCCAAACTGCCCAACAATTCTGGTGGATCACTTTAGGAGCAGAATCACAGAACAGTGAACTTCAAAGAGAACTTTCAAAGATTCTAGCTCACCCCCCTGCTATGGGCATCTTTCACTAGATCAGGTTGCTCAAAACCTCATCTGATCTGATTTTGAATGTTCCTGGGTATGGGGCATCCACAACTTCTCTGGCCAGCCTGTTCCAGTGCTTCACCTCTCTCATAATAAAAAATAGCTTATGTCCAATTCAAATCTACCCTCTTTCAGTTTGAAACTGTCCCTCTTGTCCTGTCAGTACAGGCCTTAGGAAAAAGCCTTTCTCTGTCTTTCTTCTAGGCCCCTTTAAGTACTGAAAGGCTGCAATAACATCTCCCCAGAGCCTTCTCTTCTCCAGGCTGAAAAACTCCAGCTCTCTCCGCCTTTCTCCATAGGAGAGGTGCTCCAGCCCTCTGATCATTTTTGTGGCCCTCCTCTGGACCTGCTCCAACAGGTCCATGTCCTTCTTATGCTGGGGACCCCAAAGCTGGACAAAGTACTCCAGATCAAGTTTCATCAGAGCAGAATAGCGGGGTAGAACCACCTCCCTCAACCTGATGGCCACAATTCTTTGAATGCCACCCAGCACAGAGTTGGCCTTCTGGGCTGTGAGCAACATTGCCGGCTCACGCCCAGTATACCCAAGACCTTCTGCTCAAGACTATTCTCAATCCTTTCATCATCCAAGAAAAGTTAGTTCTCATTTTTTTTGTAAGAAAATGAGGCTCCCATTTGGGTGATTTCAGAAGAAAATTTAGCTCCTAGAAAGTGGAAGGGAAAGGCTGAGGCCATTAACACCTTCTTGTGCTCTTGTTAGCCTGAACATCACAGAGCTGAAAAAGGAAGCCAGAGAACGATGCTGACCATCAGTGGAATTTACTGTCGTTTGGTTTTCAAACAACAGATGTGAGGAAACACCACGAGAGCAGTTTGACAGCCCACATACCCCATGGAAGCAGTCACAGTATCAGGTGAAGTAAAGCCCTTGCTCAGCCCGCCAGCTCTTGACTTGTTCTCCTCCCCTTGCCACCCTGGGTCTCTGTGGTATTACATCTGCCGGCTGGTTAGGTCATAGCTGCTAGTATTTGGCTGTGGCTGAGCATCGGCACACACATGGACATGATCCAACAAGCCTGAAGTTGATAGGAAACAAGTGACTGGACCACATGTAAAATATTAGCACAATCATCTAATGTGAAAAGGAAGCACTGACTGTTAAAAACAATATTCGGATAAAAGCAATTTGTGGTCATTTCAGTGGCTGATCTTCAGGGCTGGAAAATCTGTTTCTTTAGATCCTTCAAGAACCCAGATTACTTACCGATCTACCAATGCTGAGCAACTGTACACTAACATATAAAAATACCTCAAAAAAGATGCTATTAACGATGTCTGGATGCACATCTTGACTCTCAAAATTTCTTCCTCCCTTCAAAGCCTTTCTTTTGAAAAAGCAGAGGGAAAAGAAAAACCTTGAAGATAAAAAAATTGATACACTATGTATGGACCCAGAGCAGGCAGAATAAATGTTTCACCCCAACCAGTTCCTTTTGATCGAGCATTGAAAGAGAGACTTCTTCCCAAAGAACATGGCAATGTCGCAGCTCAGTGAATCAAAAGACGGAAAACTGAAGTCGTCAAATTGCAGCCAACAGAACAACTGCATTCAGAAATGTGCCGGTTTTCATGAGCCTTGATATTCTGTCTGATCATATCAGCCCCAACAGAAAAATGATACATGTACACCTCTGCAAAGGAAGAACAGAGCACATCTGGAGAAGCATTATCTGTCAGGAAGAGCTTCTTGGGAAGAAGGCTGCATGACCCACGGCTTTGCTGCATGCAAGAGAGACAGAACCTGGGGGAAAGAGTGATGTGCAAAGAGCAGAGCCATTCCTATCACCTTAGGAGAGGAGCAGGAGGACCTTGGCTCACCCATGGCAAGGCTGTGCTGCTGCTACTATTGCTGATGGGAGATGGTCAACTGGTGGAGACCAGCCTCAGCTAGACAGGACACTGGGCTGCACACTTAAAACAGCAAGCTGTCCAAATAACTGTTCCAGCAAGATGAGCAACACAGGATAGGGTTTTGCAATTCAGAAGATGTTGGCGTTTCTGAGAAAGGCTCCTGCTTTTCCCTTCTGCTCTTCTTGTCCAACGAGATCCCTTCTTGTTTGACCTGAGAAACCTGCAATATTGCCAACCTCAAGGCGATCAAAAAAAAAAATAAAAAAATCACAAGCTAGACTTACTGCAACCCCCCCCAACAGAACTAGTTAAAAATCCTAAGTTAAAACACAGCATATCCAACGCTTGTTTTTAATTTATATTTAAAACTTCAGCATCTAAGTTTCCACACTTTTCCCTGCAAACACAGAGAAAGAAAATCAAGAAACTCTGCTAATCATGTAATCCTAAAACCTGAGTTACAAAGCCTCGATCCCCAAGAGCACCAGGGAGCTGCAAAACCATCACCATACTCTTCAGGAACCACATTGTACTCTTCCTTCATCCTACTTTTGCCCTCCAGAGACACCACCAGGCCTCTCTGACATCTTCATCCCTTTGGCAGACAGCTAGCTCACTGTACAACCACGCAATGACCCAACTCGGTTCATCTTCCCAACCAGGCAGAGTCCCCAGCTGTGCTCCTTCTGTGACCATCAGGAGTTGCAGGACCTTGCTACACGCAAAGGCAGGACAAGCTGCTTCTGTCTTCCAACACAAAGGGACCTCACTGGGTGACTCTGAAACCTGAAATTCCAAAGCTAGTTGCAAGCCTCCTATTCATCTCTGATAGCATCTCCCACCATAATGAAGGCAATTGCTTTTGAATGCTCCACCACCAGAAGCAGGACAGGGGACATGCCCCAAGCGCAGCTCTGAGAATATGTAGTGCTGCTCCTCAGCCCTTTCCATGCCTAAGCCTCTGCCTTCTGGCTGGAGGTTGCAATGTGTAATGCCCCAGTAGCTGCACTGCACGAAGACTAAGATAAAGCAGAGATTTTTCACCACTTTGGGCAAAATCTTGGGTTTTCATTATTCCATAATGACTTTATCAGTCATTTCATTAGTGAGAGACCACATCTGTAGGGGCTGTTCTACCTCTTCGAGGCAACCTTCCCATTTGTCCTCAAGTCCTGGGCCAGGAGAGTCCCTATCCCAAGCACTGGGCACGTGGCAGATGACTCAAAAGTGAGGTGGCAGGGGCTGCCTCTCCAGAAACACAAGGCCACTTCCATGCTGAACTGCACCTTCGTCACAAAGAGGCAGAAGCAGCTGGGGCTGGCTGCAGGGCCAAACTGTGTGGCCACCGTGTCCTGTGCCCACAGAAATATGGCTTCTGCCCACCATACTCCTGGGCACACCCAAGGAGAAGAAATGTTAGAGGTGTGCAAAAATGCCCAAGCATCTGCTTTGAAATTTGCCATCTCTGCTAACAGGATCACTCCCACTTACCTGCCCCAGGGAGGCTGGCACCTTGTCAGAGGACAAGGATACTGCAAGACACCCCGTTGTGGCTGTGTGACATGTGCCCACCAGGACACTGATTCAAGGCACTGTGACAGTGTCCTGGTGCAGCATCAACAAGTTGCAGCGCTCAGAATCTGAGGTCCCTGCCCATCTACATTGTCTCCGTTGCCTATATGGTCCTCTCCTGCTTCCATCCATCTGTGGACATGACCTCCTTCAAGAAAACTGTCCTTTCCCAGGCCATTCCCATCAAATACCCCTATCATCTGCTTTGTTCAAGTGCCCCAATATGGTGCTCTGAGGCACAGCTCAGCCCAGAGCACTGCTGCTGGCAGCACCAGCAGCCCTCACACCCCTCAGCTACCTCTGCCTTCAGGGTGCTTGCCCCAGCCTGAGGAACTGCAACACACTGAACAGCTTTATGGGAAGGTGTAGCCTGCAAATTTCTCCCTCTTAACTGTACCATCTTTAGAGAGCCACCATGAATAAGAGGCAAAAAAGCCTGATGATTTAGTTTTTTGATTTACAAGAGAGATCTACCTTGTGGTTGAGGTGTGTATGACTTAATTAAAAAGCAGAGACTCAGCCTCACTGAAGCTGTTTGCTACTGAGCTATCAAACGCAGAGGAGGAGGAGGCGGCGGCCACAGAGGGAATATTTTCATAAAGTTACATATCAGATCAAGCCTGTGCCCTCAAGAGCTCTCCCTTTCCAAACCTGGCAGAAAGCTACAGCTGATCCTTCGTGCAATCAGACACCGGCCCCTTGCAGCCTTTGCAGCACCAACACACCTGCGTATTCACAAGCAGGGGTAGGATGGCTGGGCCGAAAAGCTGGGCAGCCACAAGCATGGGGACAGCTGCTAACCCTAACAAGGTCAACATATTTTTTTATTTTTATTTTTTTCTTCTTGTAAATTTGTCAGGTTTTTGGAAATCAAGTAATGTATTGTGTCCCCAAAAGAGGAGGCAGAATGGAGTGCCACAGCTCTTTTGCCTTACCCCTGCTGACCGAACAGCAGGGAGCATTTTCCCCTAGGAGACAGATTTGACTCAAAGCTCTGAAAGCTGGAGATCTCCACAGCTCATCTAGCTTGCATACAGGGTACCACAGGCTGCCAAACTGCACCCAGTGGTCCCCTGCTCAGGCTTCTCCTACCTTTGCTGGGCAAAGCAACCATCCCATCAAAGGACAGGGCCATGTCAAGGTTTCCGCAAGGTCTGTCAGCCAGGGCTCCCTGTAGACAGCAGCAAGGCTTGCTCAGGGGTCAAGAGGTGCAGCTCCAGAATTAGAGGAGTTGACTGAATCTGGTTGGAAAGCACTACTTGTAAACTCTGGAGGCAGAGGGGTCTGCAACAAGAGAGGCGCACACAATGTCCCAGCACCAGGTGGGTGAGGCGACATGGCAGATACAGCAAGGATGCGTAAGAAATGCCAGGTGCAACTCAACACTGACAGCTCCCGGTTACCAGGGATCCGGTTTCCTTGGCCTCCTCCCCGCACCTCTCGGGCTGCAGAGCACCTGTGGGGCAATGGAAAATCCAGGTCTGGGTGAGAGCTCTGCGAGCTGCCCTTCCCGAGACGTGCCTGAGCCCCAGGGTGCTGTGTGATGCTCAACTCCTGCAGCCGAGGAGAAGCAAATGCGCTGGGCTCCTGGAGTGCTTCCCGGGGGGTTCTCATCCCTAGCAAGCAGGGACAGGACTGTAGATCCAGAACTGAAGGAGCATACGGGTCCCTCTCTCTCCGTACCCGCCAAGGGAGACGTGCACCACGGGGTCGGTTGCACACTTACTTTCCCCCAAATTAAACTCCGCAACGCACACAGCTTGCCCAGGTAGCAGCAGTTTCCTCAGAACAAACTAACCAGCGCTGCAACTTCACATCTTTGCATCCCGTAAGGCGGCCCTTTTTTAATCGCAAAGTTGCGGCAGGCTCCCGCTCCCACAGCCTCCTTCTACGGCGCTGCTTGGAGCATTTGGGACGGTATTTTCGAGAGCTACAAAAACATCGGCACAAGTCCGCCACCATTTCGAGCTCAGGGGTGCTCTCCGGGCACTGCCAAGCCAGAGGACGGCAAAGGAGGATCGCTCCATCCCCAAAACGCGATCCCAAACCTGGCCTGCCCGCCACCGGCGACCCCCTTGATGCGGAGTGAGAGTCCTCGGGGTGCTGCCATGTTTTCCCTGCCTCCGGCCCAGCCCCGCGGCCTCGGTGATTTAGGGGTCCCGCAGGGCTGCAC
>VWZK01009196.1:0-30930 GCA_013396935.1 Baryphthengus martii | reverse complement strand
CACCCCACTTATCTCGGGGACAGGCACATGGGGAGCAAAACACTACAAAGCAAAGAGCGCTGGAGTAGAAAAGCAACGCGGGAGGGCAACGGCACCCTTCGTCTCCGGCACCCCGCTCTGCTACCGACACGGCGGGGCACCGCGGGACTGGCTGCAGCGGGGCAGACCCATCCACCGCTACCGACCTCCCTCTCCCCAACCCCTTCGAGACTCCGACCCACCTGCGGGGACGGCACCCGGGCCCAGGGTGCAAACCTGTGGAGGNGCTGCGCTCCTCCCGCCCGGGCGGTGGCTGCGTCGGGGCTCCGACCCCCTTTCCGTCTGACCTGGGACAAAACTTCTCGGCAGCCGGGGGAAAACCCCGGGAACGGGGCTGTCCCGGTGGGGTTGGACCTCACTTCACGCTGGCGCCTGCTCCATACAACAGCAGTGTCCACCCCCTGCCAAAAACGCTCCCCCGTGACAGAGAGAACGTCGCCAGCACAGCCCACCATACCTCCAGCGCCGTCTGACCTGACCCCGCTGCCACGTCCCGTTAGCCCCAGGATGCATCCCGCTGCCCCATGGCAATGCCCATCTCCTGTCCCTGCACCGCTGCTGCAGGTGGGGATGTGACCCGGCCGGTAATAAGGCGTCTCTCTTGGGCCCTGCCTGCAGCTGAGGCAGCACAAAAACCCCACGTGTGTAGCAAAACCGGCCGGAGAAGGTGAGTAAATGCGAGGGCGGCCAGTCTGTGCTCTGCGACCTGCTTGCACAGCCCCGTGGCTAGTGGTAGCCCATATGACTCCTACAAATAGGTATGTGTGCGTGAGCAACACTCAGTATCATGTGAACAGACCGATCACCTCTCAGTATTCGTTTCCCTCTCCTGCCTCCCACAGCCCTGATGCCCTCATTGACTTCTTGCTCTCTCCCAAGACATCCACTCAGTTTTACTGGATTTGATCTTGAAGGTCTCTTCCAACCAGAACGATTCTATGATTCTATTATTTCCTTCCCCAGCTCTGAAAGCTAAAACCTCTGTTCCAGCACCAAAGTTCCTCTCCCAGTCCGCAGCAAAGTGCCAGGTGCTACTGGAAAGGGTTGCTCACAGAAAAGCTTAAGGCTGTGCTTTATATCCTTCTGTTTACCTCATTATCTGATTCTGCCAGGCCTCAGCATGAACACTGCTAATTGTTCATTCCTGCCCATTCCCAAACCTGCAGACCCATGGACCAGATGCAGCCTTGGTCCAAATAGGAGTGGAGAGGTTTTTGCCACACTACTCTGTCATAAACACACAGACCCGTTATCTCCTCAGCCCTGTAAAAGCATCCAGTTTGTGGCCACCTGTCCTGGCAGCAGCTCCCCCTCCCTTTTACTAGATTTGACTGACGTCCCTGATGAGAAAGTGGAGAAGCTGTAGTAGGACTGCTCTACTCCCTTTTCCA
The DNA here is from genome assembly GCA_013396935.1 of Baryphthengus martii. Lineage (NCBI taxonomy): Eukaryota > Metazoa > Chordata > Aves > Coraciiformes > Momotidae > Baryphthengus > Baryphthengus martii. The sequence continues at coordinate 29,500 of VWZK01009196.1, read as the reverse complement.
GTCCTCTTCTGAGGGAAAATGGAGGAATATGCCCTTCCCCAGGGAGTCTAACACATCGCCCTCCAGAAAACATTTTCCAGCCTGGGTGCCAATGGGTGACAAAGGCAGATGTGTCAGGGGTGAGTCCTGGATCTGGAGCTGCTGGTGGGGCAGAGGGCCATGCCCCAAACAGGTGAAGGAGCTAGGAGGCTTCTTACTGCCATGTTCAAAGGAGAATGAAAAAGCCTCTTGGAAAGCCTTGAGAGACCAAGGTCCAGACAGCAGTCTGAAAGCTGGAGATCCTAATAGGGATTAATTCTGTATTTTGGCACTGAAAGCAGCACCTTCGTTTGCAGAGGTGCAGAGCATCTGCAGCTCACAGTGGCTGTGATGAAGGTCCTCCATATCTCAGTACCTCCAGAAATCTGATCTCTTGGGAGAACATACAGGCTCTTAGACTGGACTTACCAGCTGTCTCCACCTCTGTAAAACCAGGATCATAAACTGTAAAGTCTCACAGTGGTGACGGAAGGGAGGGGAGCGGGAATCTGGCTGTTCACACAGAAATGGGTGCTGGATGCCTTATTTCTAGTTCCTCCCAAAGCTAACAGAAAGCGCTTGTGTTGTCCCACTGTCCATGCGTATCACTAAGCTCCTTGTAAACAGTGGTAACAAGGAATCACTGCTTTGTGCATACTTCAGTTTTGCTCCTGGATTTAGTTCTCAAAAAAAAAAAAAAAAAATTTTTAAAAATCAAAGCTCTGGAAGTATTGACATTTCTGTGGCAACTGCTACAAACGCATGCACATGCACCACCTCTTACTCCTCACCCAGCAGAAGTGGGGTTGCAGCCTCATCCCAGTGAGCTCTGCAGCCCTCTGAGGGCTGGGATGTCCCTCTGGTTGTCACTTGGCATTGTTGAACAACATGCAGTTGTAACCAGGAATTCAGGGACTCTGGCAAAATGCCTAGTGTTTTGTCTGAAGGCAGGAACGCATGTGCTGCGCTACAGGTGGGCACTGAGGAAGGAGCTGTGCTGACAGGCAGGCAGGAAAAGGGGTCTGGAGAGGTGTGGGTGAGGGCAGAAAACCCATCCTTAAGATTCGTTGTGTTGTTATCTCTGCAGGGATGAGGCCCTTTTCATCCCAAAGGATCCTGCTGTGCCTAGAGATCAGTCAGTAACTCTGTGCTGAGAACCCATCACCCCATGCCAGGGTATAACTGGAGCCCAGCATCAGCGTGGATCATGAGGCTGGGTCCTAGGAAAGAAAAGCAAAAGCTGAACTCAGTTGAAGTTGCCTGGATAAGGCAGGATGTGGTTTTCTCCAGCTGTTTTCCACATCTCAGTTTGACTCAGTCCCTGTTCTTTTTATACGTCTTGTTGAAAAGTTGGACTGCAAAGCTACCCAGAGGGGTTCAGTGTCCATCACAACAGTGCCCGATACACAAGATAAACCGCCTGCTCACACCTCTTTGCTGCGCCTCCGGCTCTTCATCCCCAACGCCTCATTCATCCCGTGTGAAGCTGTTTAGATGTTATGCCTGCTGGATCCTTCTTGGGAGTTACGGCTGCCCGAGACACAGTGTCTCCTTTTAGAAGTACGGCCCATGTCATTTGCTCCAAGGTGCATGCAGCGATTTGATATTTACTTCAAGGTTATCGTTGATAAAAGTGGGCTTGGAGCTGATTTTTGTAGAATGAGACCCCATATTTGCCAGTTGGTAGCAGTAACACCTCTCTTCCAGGATCTGGCATATATGACGACCTACAATTGTCCTGACTTTGCTCACGTTGATTATAATGAGGCAACTCACTGCTGGTAGTTCAGCAACAAATTCTTCTTTACCCATCACCATGAATCTGAAAGGAAGACAGTGTGTGCTGGGTGGATGCATCCTCTGCTGGGAAATTATCATCCAGCACACTTAGAAACTCCCATGAGACTTGGCTGTGGCCTGCAGGCAATCTCCACAGATGTGTCCTAGAATTAAATTCTCTATGCAAATACAGTTTTCTTTTCACACATTGCAAATAAGTCCATAGAGAGACATCTGTCCTGGGCCTCATTTGATGAGGTAGTCAGTTATACACACAGGCGTGCACAGAGTACTCCCTCTTGGGCTTTACTAATTAGCACGTTGATCTACGTACAGTCTGCTCTGAGTTACCCCTCATTCTAAACCAGGTAATGTTGCCATTAGCACAAAGCACCACCCTTATCTCTTTCACTTGCTATCTCCTTTCTCAGCATGCGGTCAACAGCAGTTGTAACATTTTCATTAAAAACCATCTGGCTACACTTTGCCAACACTTTCATCCAATTCACTCTTAAAAGTGACGCCTCTTACCTCTTGTTCTTCTTAGTGACAAAGTTTCTTATTCTGGAATTCAAACAACTGATTATTTTCTTCTTTCACATATTCACTTAGTCCATGGTCCCTTGAGTTTAAATTGTTGAAGCTTTTACTCATTTGAAGATTCTCTTTGCAGAGCTCCTTGAAAACATCCTGTGTTTTCCAGTCTATTTCCAGGTCACAAGGCTGGACTCTGGGCTTTGGACAGGCAGGACATCCCACGGCACCACTCTGTCCCCACAGACCAGGGCTGAGTGCTCCACACAGCGCAGCCTCTCAGCAAACACCAGCTACTTCTTTGACCTCCGGGAGCTTCTACCCTCTCCTCCAGCTCACAGGAACAGGACCTTTGAGATGACCACCTGGACTTTTTTCTACTTTTCTGAGGTTCCTGAAGTCCCCAATAATCTTTCGCTATTCCCACATCGTTCTATTGGCTTTGTGACCCTTCCTGAATGGTTTCTTCTTAACTCCTCTTCATTCTCTTTAATGGAAGCTGCTCACATAATTACTTGCCTTGTTAAGGCAACTGAGGACATGTGTGGGCTACTCTTGCAAATTGAGCAAAAGAGCTGTGCTCAGGGAGGTTCCAACCGTTTGCTCCATTCCTCCCAAAACGTCCTGGAAGACTGTCCATTCAGATGGTGAATCTCTGCCAGAAGAAGTTAGGTGCAGCTGAGAACGGCTGTACAGACCAGGTCACATTCCCTTTCACACCTATTTTCTACGCTTCCGTGAACTGCTGTAGGATGACTTTTTAACTCACTCCTGCCACCGCATATTGTTAGGCCAGCTAGTGTTGCTCCATCCAGGGCAAGGAAAAAAAGCTGCTTTCTTTGTAACACATGGCCCTGCATCTTCCCAGATTTGAAATAATCTCTCAGAAAGATGATCTTGTGGATCATGATGTGGATGCCATTGTTGCTAGGTGGACAAGGCAAGATCTTAGGAGTGACCCATGTGAGGACAAGAAGAGGAAAAAGTGGGGCAAGCCAGAGGAATCCAAGGAAAGACTTTAAGAATAATAAGGTGGAAGGAAAGCACCTACTACTGGCATAAGACCCACACTCTCTTGTAAGCACTTCTGGCACAACACATCTAGGGTAGGAATGTCAGCTCCAGCACGGTTTCCACTGTACTTAGAACTGAAGCTCACTGCTTGCAAACCAGTTTTCACTGGTTTCACACCCTACTCATCCTGCCTATCTCTTATGCAACATAAGGCTAATCCAAGATTCATCTGACAGGGTGTTAGGTCAGAAAGTCACAGAAGGCTTGGGCCTGAGACATGACCTCCTTCCAGCCACTGTTTGGCTAGTTGCCTATAAGAAAGAAGCCGGTGCTCGCTGCCAGTGGAAGGGCTGGTGTACTTCAACTCTCCCTAATCTTTTCTGCTCCACCTGTTAAGCAGATCCATGGGGTGTCACAAACTCTCTGTGAACACTTTCTGCAGCTGGTCAGTGGCAATGCTGGATGGGGATCAGCCTGCCTGCAGACAGGGCAGGGCAGGGTAGGGCAGGGCAGGGCAGGGCAGCTGGATGGAGCAAATCCTCTGTCGGATGTGGGAGAGAGGTTGCCAACCTTCTGTAAGCTGGTTTCCCACACACTTTCTAATTATTATTTTTTTGGGGATGGCATCAAGGGGAGAACATGAGGTTATGAATTAGGTACCGCATCAGGCAAAAGGGAGCCAGGGTAGGGTTTCTGAGAAAGCAGCAGACTGACAGCAATGTGTAGCCAGCCCATAAGGGAATCAAGGGAGGTTGTGACCAAGCTTTCTGGTGGAGGAGGCACCAAGGACCTATCTGGCTTCTGGCAAACAAGAATGTTCACGCAGATTTGATCCCAGGACTCCAAGACAAACGATTGCCTCATCTTTGATGAGATCCTCTCCAACTAGTTAGGACCATTTCCACTTTTAGTGATATGTGAAGGGAACGAGGCTTATTCAGTGCACATGTGTGTCTGTCCAGCATCCCCCCTTCACCAACAATTTTTAAACCACTTGGAAAACTGCAACAAATTCAACAGTGGGCTGGGAGTCTCAAAACTATTAAGTTTCTATAAGCTTCAGTGGAAGGTCAGAGGAGAGAGAAACCTGGTGAATCGTTCCCTCTTTCGTTCCCATGCAGGGAGTGCGTAGTTTTTAATTATACATCAGCAAATCACTCTCACAGGGATGGGATCAGGCAGAATCACATCTTATAGCAAACCAGACAGTCTGCTGGTGGGAAGACGGGGCATCCTCGATTGACCTGTCCGCAGTGTTTTCTTCACCATGATATAGAAAATAGGTTAAGAAAACCCGCAACAAACAAGCGAAGAACCATGGGGTTTTCTGCTTGTTGCTTTTTCTACTTTTATTTTCCATTGGAAACTTGGGTTTCATCAGTCCCCATTTTTGATGAACAAATTACTAATACCTGAGATTAGATGGTGCTTCTGTGAAACACCATCCCTGGGTGCCACACCGACACTTTAGAGTGAGCGTGGAGAACAGAACTCCTGAGGGACAGAGCTGGGGTTTGTCCAAGCCCGAATACATGCTGACACAGAATACCAGGAGTTTAGCTAATTTTAGGCAGGGGACTGGTCATGCCAGATGCAGCCAATAAGCCTGCCCGCTCTTTGCTTTCATACCAAGTCTCAGTATAGGGTTTTTATTAAAGGTTTAGCATGACCTGAAACCTAGGGGAAGCTTTCAGCCTCTTTGATGCTAATCTGAACCACCGAAGCTTTTAAGGTTCACTTAGCGCTGCCAGCAACACCCAACCCCAGCAGCGATTAGTGGTCTCCTGGGAGGTATCTCAGCCTCCTAGGATTTGACAGAGAAACAATAAAGTCTGCACTGGAGCCAAGTTTCAGCTGTGCCTGTCTGCTAAATAACAGGTGGTAAATGATAGTTTCCTTCAATTGTAGCAGTTCGTGACTACTCATGAAGTCATATAATGATCTCACCTCAGTTATTCACCATGTTCTACCTGGCACGGTGAAGATGTTTTTCTTTCTAACAATAGAGAATAAAAACAAAAACAAACCCCTTTCTATTAATGCAGATCTAACGCACATCCAACGCATAACAGAAGCATCCCATGTTTCTGGCTCTAGCTGCCACATCTGACACATTTTCCGTATAAGAGTTGGAAAGACAGGCCACTACCTTCCTTCTAAGGCGGCCCCTTGTCACAGTGGAAGCCTGGGACTTCCCTTCCTGGCTGCTAAGCACTCTGCTGCCAGGCAAGGACTGCACATCCCTGTTTCCAGATCCTGATAGCCAAGGAAAACCCTTGCTCATGGAAGTTCTTAGGGACAAGGACTGACTTCAACCTGAACTTGAGGCTGACAACCACATGGAGCAGAGGGAGATGTTCGCTGCTCAACGTTTGCTCCCGAGGGTGGTGGGAGCACGTTGAATGAGAAGGTTCCCATATTCCCATCAGAGCTGGCTCTTGGCTGAATGGGCCATCCTGGAGCAAAGACCAGCTGGCTGCATCCTTGCCCATCCCTGTGGAGACAGCTATGGCATGCTGGGGGCCAGAAGTGGAACAAGGTGTTTCTGGGCTCACTAAGAGGAAGAAGAGGGCGCAAGAAGTTGGGATGGAAGGAAGGAAGGCCACCAACCACATGCACAAGCACTGTGGAAAAGTACGCCCATGCACGTGGTGATTCTTGGCGGAGTGGATATACGTGCTTGGCTCCCAGAGAAGAGACTGCAATGTGAGGAATGGAGGAGAAATGGTGTACAACAGGGTCGTGGAGAAATCCTTATTCAAAAGAGAGAACAATGAGAGATGAAAGGGGTACTGTGTGGAGGCAAATGGCAGTAAAGATAGGCCAGTAAGGGTGAAAAGCTGAATCAATGTGAAGCCTTGACTTTCACAAGGACAGCACAGTTGACATCAGAGACAAAGGTAGACTGGGTTGTGAGAAACAGCATCAGGAAGTGGGAGTTACCACCATCCATGTTTTGGTATCTGTAATATCAAGAATAATTTAGTAAACTTGAGTTCAAGGAAGGAACCAGGGCAGGTAGGAAGGTAAGAAGAGGACTCCTATCTCTGAAAGAACACACACATGCCTCTGGCAGTGAGTATCTCTAAGAAATCTGCCAAGTCAGGAGAAGACCAGTATGTCCAAAGAGCAGCAAACAGTGAGTAGCATGGAGAGGGAAAGGCAGCTGAAGAGAAGGTTGCTGTGGAGCTCCTCCATGCCCAGGACGTAATATTCATTTATAGCATCAACACAAGATGTTGGATGATGAACATAGAGGTGAGGAAAACAAGTGCATCCTGCAGAAAGAATAGGTTGAGCTTTAGGACTTGAGTAACAGGGGCTGAACAACATCAGACACTACTGGTTCTAAGGCGCATACTTTAAGATGGGCCACAACGTTGCTGTTAAGCCAGGAGCTGGTCAGCTGAAGGTAACAGAGAACGTGGAGCAGGAACAGGAAGAGGAGTGATGAATAAGACATAAGAAGGCAAATGCAAGCCTAGCATGTAAGGAAACAATTGTTTCTTGCTCTTTGTAAGAGCTGGAACAAACAATTTTTAAAAGCAGAACTGTTGTTTCAAATGCAGCTTTGCAGCAGCTTTCCATGGATGCACAACACCCAATTTAACAACCTCTTTAGCACCTCTTTTCCTCGATGGGCGCTGATCTAAATATGCCCACATTTTATATCTAAAATACAAGTCATACGATAGATTTTCCACGGCCTCTGAAGTTACTTTGAGTCAAGGACATGTACCTCCAAAAAAAAAAAAATCACAGAACTCTAGTACAGAATTTTAAACTAAGCTTTGAAGCCCTTTGATAAATAAATTCACTGCTTTGTTGCCACTGCAAAACTCCAAGCAGAGACTGCAGATTGCTTTACCCCAACATTTTGAAACTGAGGTGGAAAAATATTTTACAAGCCACAGCAGTTTTTGCTTGCTGTCATTTAAAAGTGTTATAATCACAGACTTCAGAGGGACACACACCAGTTCTGAGATTGTGAGCTCCTCAGTCTCTCTGAAGGTTTTGAAAGCCATTCATCATAGTCTGCTTTAAAAATAAAAGAAAAACACCCTTCTTTTCTTAAAAAGAAAAAAAAAGTCTTTGAAAAAGTTTATGACTTGATGTATACCAATGACATTTGCATGGAGAAGACATTTATTAGTGAATAAAAGATCATGAAGATGAGACATTTGTTGGCTTTTTTCACCCTGGAGAATTATGAACAAAAGTTCTTGACAAAAGCAATAGGGCTTTCAAGTTTGAAAAGAGAAAGTCATTGCTAAAATGGTTGGGCTGCCATGTAAACTTCAATCGTCAGGCAGAACCCTCTCAGATCTGGGATGTTCAGGAATGTTATGACGAGGAGAAAACATGGGCAATGGAGGATTTGTTTATCACTCTAACCAGGAGTGCCAGTATTGAAGTCTTCTCATAAAACATCGACTCGGCTTCTGCAATGGTTAGTTAAACCTAAGGGTGTACCAGGTTTCTGGGAAGTAGGCTTGACAAAATATATTATCCTGGCACCTGGAGCAGTCACAAAAGAGGACTGGAACAGTCTTTGTAAATGCCATTTCAGCCTTTCTGCTGCCAGGCTATTACTCTGGACTTCAGGAATTAATGCACTGCATGAACAACGTTACTGCAGCTCCATGTCCACCTCTGGTGGTTGCCTGGACCTGGACTACAGCTGTGACAGTTGTCTGGAGAGTCTTTGGAAGAGTGAAAAAGTTTTCTGTTGGTGATGAATCAGCCACCACCTTAAGGATTCAGTGGTCATGATAACCATGAATCCTCATCATCCCAGACACTACAGGATTCATCTGTCAGTGATCAATGTGAAATAACCATTTGTGAGGCATATTTCCATGTTTCCAATTTGCTACATCCCTTTCCACGGAAAAAGCAACATTTGCTACCTTTACACATGATGAAGAATGTTCTGATTCTATCTGTGGGTCCTGTATCACACCACTGTTGCTATTTATGTTGGATCAGAGCAGATATGCCTCATTTTGTCACATCTAAGTATCATTAGGCTTCACCTTTGTCCCCAGAAAGCTGAGGGCAACACTGTGACGGTTTAAATAAAAGCATCAGGTGAGACTTACCCTCACTAGACACTTGTGATGCGTGGATTGGTATAGAAGGCATAGTCCATAAATTTGTTGAAAAGCTACAGCTTGTATGAAGAAGGACTGGAGTTCAAAAAAAATCCCATTAAAGAGGATGCTCCCTCCTCACTTACCTGTTACAGAAGCCACCTTCAGACTCCGCGACATATGGCACAGGTCACCACCTTGTGTTGTATTTTTGCCAGGGGACCACAAAGGACGTTGGAAGGTGTTCTCTGTCAGGATACCCATGCTTTGGAAGTTGGTGTTGGGTTTGAGGAATTAGCCTGGGGTCTATGTTCCTTCAGCCAAAAGAACAACCCACGCACAATTTAGGTAACCGGTAGCGTGACACAGCAGTGACGCTTTCGCCACCCATTTTCATTAGTTATCAAAGGCAGTCACCTTGGAGGGGCAGATCCAGGACTGTGGGAGCAAAGCCCCTGCGGCAACCTAGAGCAGAAGGATGCAGCAGCTGGGGAACTTCTTTCTTCAAGAGAAATGATGTTTTGGATGCAAAAGCTCAATTGTGCAATGGCAAAGACACCTCCTATTTCCTAAACCTAGGAGGCACCTCACCTGAGCCTCTCTTGGTTTTGTGTGCCCTGCTCAGCCAGGGCTGTGCCTTCCCTGGACCACGCAGGGATGTGTATTTTTAACACTCTCGCCAGTAGCCTGGCCAGCAATTTGGAGAGCTTGTTTTTGGGATAGCCACCCACACCGCCAGCAGTAATTACAGTAACTCCCCCTCCTGATGGAAGACAAACCCTGCTAATCCCCTGCTGTGCAAATGGCATTGCATAGGGGCATCTACCTGCAACCGGTGCAGGTAAACAAGCAGAAGCTCAGGCTCCTTCTCGCCACAGGAACACACTGGCCCTGGGAGACGCCCTGCCTGCCTTTGCACTCTTTCCTGGGGGGAATTCACTAGCCACAATCCCCCTGCTTGAAGTGGGGAACATAGCAGCGGGATTATATCCTATCAGGCCTTTGCCAGCCACTATTAATGCAGGCCAAATTTATAGCAAAAAACCAGAGCAGACACATACTTTTGAACTCCGCATGAGTAAGTAAAGATGCCTGCAGCCCTTTATCAAGAGAGAGAAGCAAACGAGATGCTCCTGGACATGCTCCACAGCACTTTTCTTCTTTGTGGCCCACAGTCACAGAGACCTCAGAGCGCAGGGTTGAAAATACCTGCTGCTGTGACAAGCCTGGAGCATGCCAGCCGGCAGCATGTGATCAAGGAAAGTGTTTTTGCCTCCTAAGGTCATACTTCTCTCCTCCACATACACACCAAATGAAATTTGCTTTCCTAAAAGCACTGCAAAGTATTTCTAGGGGCTGTGCTTGGGACTAGGGATGAGCTGTGGCCAGATGCCCAGGCTTTCATGTTGGGCTTTCCCCACAAACCATGGCAAAGGGTCATCTCTGAACAGGTTTTCAAAGTTCAAGGCAGCCAGATGGGGTTCCAAGTTGTGAAAGACCAACATAAAGTTTCAGACATTCCTGGACCATTTCAAAACGTGTTTCAACGAGCCCAGTCACATGGGGGTTTTTGCAAGGCCTTTTATGATTATATCTCTTAGTAGAAGACTCACAACTGCTTGAAAGAAACAAAGAAAAACAAACAAAAAGATGTGCAATTTAAGTCCAAATATCTGAAGAGATTAAGTAGGGAACCCAACTTTGGAAAACATGCTGCAGGATTTATTTGAAGATAAAAACCACTCAGGTCTGATTTAGATTATAAAGGGGTGTTTGGTTATATAAATGAAAGAGGTGTTTTAAAATCTTCCAGCAAGTCCATTTTCAACAGTGATATGCACAATAGAAACAAAGTGCCAGTGCTTCCACCATCCCCCTCCACGTGTGGGAGCGGGGAGCACATCCCTACATGGTCCTGGGGAGGCAGGAGCCGGGGGTTGAGTTCAGGGAGCCCCGTGGGCCCTCTCATCAAGAGCAGGGCAATACATGGCAAAAAGCACTGCCCTCAGCAGCTCAGAGGGACCCTCTGCCAAGAAGGTACTACAGTTGCACTGATCCGTTTATTTGATGCAAAGGATGTTCTCCAAAGATCACAGTTCTCCCACCTCCAAAAAAATACCTGGCATGTTTGAAGCAGAGGGTTATTGTAAGGGAAAGAGAAGGTCCCTTACTTCTAGTGTCCAACTCTGTATTCGCACTCCTCCTATTTCCATGATCTGCCAGATGGGTGAAGACTCATCCAGTGTCATCCTGCTCACAAGCAGAATCCAGTAAGTCATCCACATGGCTCTTCCTCCTGAGAAACAATGGGGTTGCTCTCCCCAGAGGTAATAAACCAGCAATTTCAAAGCAAGGCTTTGGAGAGCAAGCCCATAACATTGTCTAGCACAAAGGACAATGTTTGCTCAGGATTAGGCATGCTTGTTATAAATTCACTTTTACTATGGATGCCAGGACCCCCAGGAATTGCAGAAAAATATTTTGTCGCAATGCCATTTTCCTTTCCTGTCCATTTTCAAAGCCCTAAGGCTGAAATTTACTCTTTCAAGGACAACCCCCAAACAATCCTGCAGCTTTCATATAGGTCCTTTCACCATCAGATGTTTGTGTCCTTGCCGCTGTAAAGGGTGACATACCGACATGTGACATGCTAGGCTTCAGCTTGTGACCTTCTGCCTCCACCCAGACTATCATCCAGGTGAAGGGTTCATTTGTCCTCCAAAATTAGTAGTTTATCAGCGTCCATGTCACAGCACAGGCAAGGACCTTGTATTGCTCCTTGTCTGTCATGCTCCCTTACATAAGCAGTGACGCAGCTTGGTGAAATCATTCATCTGCCAACACACCAGCAATGATCTTCAGAGGCGTGTAAACGGCAGCCAGCTCTGCGGGGCTTGGACGCTCTGATGAAAGTGCAATATTTAGGATCGATTTAAAACTGACTAATCAGTACCGACTTCAGGTCCTTCTTTTTCCAGAAAGTCAAGAAAGAGACCGAGCCCTTGGACAACACCTTTGCCGGTCTGACAGCAAGCTTTGAGTTGCCACCAGCAAACCCCAGGCCAGCATAAAGAGAAGAGTCGAGGGTGACCAGTCCTTGAAGGGACACCAGATGATTTGCACCCTTAACTCACCACAAAAGACCAGTTGGAAGCAGGACTTGGGCTCTGCTATGGACTACTGGTCAAGGACCTTGACTGATGTTATACCTCCTTGGCAAAATTCTCCATCTTGTCGACCAATGAGAGAAGAGACTGTAGCACTACCTGTAGTACAAGAACAGATGCTCTCGACCCTCCTCCAGTAACTCACCATAGAGCAGTGGCTATTGGAAAGGGAAGAGATGCTCGAATATGGCCTGTCATCTCCAGATTGTGACAAAGGGTGCAGACAGCCTTCATCTTCAATGCAGCACTAGGACTAACTTTCTTCTAATAATTTTTTTTAAGTGGTTAGCAACTGCAACTCGCAACCTTAGTGCGGAGGAAAAGGGGCATACATTCAGCTCCAGCTGTCTTGATCACCTTGAGTCCATCTGAGTAGGAACCATACAGCTCTACTTTATGAAGAGCACTTCCAAAGTGTCGACCTAATGCTCTCTTTTAGATCTCTGCAATTCTGCATGAGCCTAAAACATCAATCTGTCATTCTGAGCATCTGCTTCAGGCATCTACACAATTCATGTTTCATTTACACTCTTCCCATTTCATTAGCGCTAAAAGCAGAGAAGAAAGTTTGAGAGCCAGGATTTACTTCTTGAGATTAGAAGATAGGCAACTAATATAACAAAAGACATTGGACATTTGCAGAGACTTCAGCACTAGGAGGACAGAGACATTGTGGACTCTTCATCCTTGGAGGTTTCTAAGACTGAACTAGACAAACCCACAGCCACCTGAACTAGTGCTGGCAATAGCCCTGCTTATATGAAAAGGTTGGCCTAGAGACCATCAGAGGTTCCTTTGAAACAGCACTTCTATGATTTTGTTTCTGAACATAAGAAAGGTATTAAGTTATCTTTAGTTAACAAAAAGAGGCAAGAATATTCTCAGCCTGGTTATTACAGGCAAGGTCACTGCATTCCTCGCTATTTTATGTTATATGAAACGAGGCTGGTGCATAATTTGAGAGGTTTTTCATTACACACACAATTGAACCATCTCTGAAATAGCTCCTGCTGAAGTTAATATCAAGTAATTCTTGTTTCCCACTGTCTCATTTTCCAATACACCACATTTCTGCACTGACAACTGGTAATTGCACGGCAGGATCTTAAACATTTTGGCAATAGATCACAGAAACTCTTCAGGATGTAGGAGGAAACACGGGATTACAAAAAAGAAATGGGAACGCATTAGCCAGTTAACATGATCAGAAAATTAACATTCAAGAAGTCATTTACAGGTTTCAGGGTTAGTGTATTAAGAGGAAAACAACCAAAGAAGTTTAGAACTGTTGTTTCATGTTGCTGGAAAGCTCCACAGTGGCACTGCCTTCTCTTGTTCATGTATTTATCTTGCTTGTGAGTTACTTCTACCTTTAAACTGTGGAGCAAATTTCTGCAACACTACACCAGAAGTAAACCAGAGTCGAGTCCATAACACACATTGGTCTGTCACAAGCGGGCCCCAAAAGCCAAGAGTTTCAGCAGTCCCTTTGGAAGCCTCACCCACTCTTGGTTTTACACAGCACAGGTCAAACCTCATCTGTTCCCTCATCACGCAAAGCCCCATTTTTAATGTTTACAATTCTGCACAGGTTCCGCCTGCAGCAATACCAGAATCGCGATGTCGGCAAATAACAGACAGACAACTGTAGAAATAAAATTTTTGGTTTAGTGTTTGCAATTTGTTTTACAGCTCATAATGAAATACTGTTAGAGATTTTCTACATTCATACATTTCTAGCAAAATACACTTTTAAAAACATAAGGCACTTCAAGACTTATTAAAACAAATGCTCATGATAAGAACCGAATAAGGGGGCTGGATAAGAACACTTTCCACTCTTAATGTTCAGGTCAGTAAAAGATCAATCCTCTAGTCAGGCAGGCAAATGAAATCATCAAGAGAAAGGTTTCTAAGATAGAGTTACTGCTGTATTAGTGTGTATTTTGAAGTAGTCTATTTAAAGTATCTTCAGTTGGGGAAGGAGGGCATGGTGTGAATAAGATGCATTAAAATAGTTCTTTGAACTGGGCAACAAAGACACATCGCAAGGATTAAGTTTCATTACTTTCATTGGATTAAATTCCTTCCATTCATTATCGCCAACAAGAATAAGGAACAAAAAAAGGAGCTGGTTCTCCCCTCCCTCCCCCCAACTCCCATTATAATTCAACACAAGATTTCAAAGACTTAAAACGACCAGGACAGAAGCCCATGAAAAACTGCATCTGGCCACTTCAGAGAATGTTTAAATATTCATTACTGACTTCCTCAAGTCTCACCTCTTATTAAAAGAAGGAGAAATATAAAAGAATTGGCAACTGTCTAAGTTGCTTCCAGTCAAATTGATATTTTGCTTCTTTTTAACATGACCCCACTGTTCACATTAAGTACCTGCATTCAGAAATGCACCAGCAGCTCCCCTTGGCAGAGGGATGCCGGGGCAGAGGATGAATGCAGGCAGGGCCCCGGGCCCCGCGGGGAAGCGGGAATGAGCAACTTTGCTTCACACACTTGTGTCTCGGCTTAAGAACAGTTTCAAAAGCCAGACGTGCTGGGCTGCTGTAGCAACAAGGGGACTGATACCTAAACACTGAAGACTTCACTCACAGACGCATCAGTAGGAACTGAAATCTGCTATTTAAAACCCACAAAAAGAGCTATAATGCTGGCAAAACCACTGTCGACTTCTCAGGGTCCCTGAGAAGAGGATGGTAAGAGCTAGTCCCTATCACCCATCAGCGTGTCTTACCTATTTTATCGCCCGTTACATTTTCTGGTCTTTGGGGGCTAACAATTGCCAAAAAACTTGACTCCCTGGGGCTCAGTACATTAAGTACTACAGTACAAACCTGCATCCCTTGTCCTCACAAATTCATCTCCAAGGGATAAAAAACCAAAACAACTAACAACGAACCGATCAACCAAACTTTTTTTTTCTTACAAGTTCTTGATTGTCTTAAATTCTGACTTACTTGAATTGCACTTTAAATTCCAGCAGCAAAAAGAAAACTAGGCAGCTATATTTGGGAATATATATAACATTTTAAGAGGCAAGACATTTTATCAAGTCTAAAAATGCATAGAGATATCAACTGCATAAGCTGTCAAGTTTTGACCAGACTACAGTGAAGAATCTGTGAAAAAAAGATTAGCCTATCAGCCCTATTAGAATTGGAACAGAAATGGGATGCCTGTTTAGTTCCAAAAGAAAATGCAGTTAAGGATCAAGCTAAATTAGAATCAGCCACCACTAGTCTTAACCTGGTCACACACAGAGGTGCTACTGTGCAAACAGGAACCACAGCGAAATCTAACTTTGTGAAGTGGAAAAACGCATGACTTCAAGACAGCTGCTACTAAAGAGAAGGAAAGAAGGTGGTACCTCATGGCCCTGAGCAAAAAAGATCTTGAGATCTCAACTTGCGGCTCACTTTCACCGGTGGAAGAGCCAAGCTCTCGATTTCTCAGGTGCTCACTAGTGTTACACCAATAGCCAATTTTAAATTGTGGCTCTATAATCAGTTTACTGTCCTTCAGCACCGGTCTGATGATATTCACTTGGGATAGGAAGGAGCATCTGAAAGAGGAGAGGAAGAACAAAACACAGGCCACTCACTGATTCCAATTTAGCTAACAGCATGCAGTCAGTTCCTCTCAAAATCTGTAAGTTCTTCTTCCCAAGCAAACCTCACAGAATTTGCTACAGTGACATCCAGTTGCTTTGCACACATACCTTATCGTGTCTTAAAAATAACCTTATAGTGTCTTAAAAATATACTTTAAAAAAATTAACTGGAACGGCACAGAGCACGTGCAATTGGGCTCCTCATGGATCTGTGCGTGTGGGGAATCTTCAGACTAAGCTGCTGTGATTAACAACGGATGGGGGGCTATTTTACAAACAGATAATTTCTTTCAAATTCCAGTTATCTCCAAAGGAAACTTGAGAAATGAGGAGTGCTGTCAAGGAAATGCAAGGCAAGAAGTTCAACCTGCACACCGAGACAGACTGGAACATACAAAGTTTCACAGACCTTGTTCATCGGGTCACATTAAAGGAAAAATTGTAGTCTAATTAAAATAAAATAAAATCACTAAAGCTAGTCACAAAGTAGAATTATCAAAGTGCTTTAATAGGTAAAGTGTCAAATACAATTAAACAGGACAATTAACACAAATCTGCCAAGATATTCAAATAGGTACATGTGTTTTCCGAATGCAGGAGAGGAGCACAGGTTTTTGATTTCCTACTTAGGACCAAAGCGGGTTAATAGAAGGTTTTTTTTTTGTTCATTTAGCTTCTTAACACGATGTATTTGCTCCGCTCAAGCATTCTAAGGCACAGTTGGATTTGCTTTCTCTGAAACCGCATCAAAAGGACTGTCTGCCATGAAATATTAATAAAGGGGCAGCTCTCACTGAGCAAAACACACAACAGCCCCATAAAGCAGATTTATAGATACCTGTCAATTTATAATATTCTTTTTATAAGCTATTTGTTGATAACTTAAAAAATCTGAGCTATTTTTCTGCAGCTTTCCTTGAAGTATAGTTTAAGACCGCTGAATGTGTTGTTTGAACAATCCAACAGCCCGCCAAAGCCACTATAACAAGAGCAAATGCAAACAAATAAATAAAAGGTTGCAAAGCAACCTCGTGCAAGATGCTCAGACAACGCACCTTAGCCTCCTTAACGGCTTTTTCTCTCGTGTTATGAATAAGAAAAAAAACCAAACCAACACGCATTCTCCAAGGCACTTCTCTCAGTACTTCCAATTCACTAAGCTGCTGCCTACTTTAAGCAGATGACCTTAGAGATGGAAAGTAACTGTACCACGCATAGCAGAGCTAGCTGCAGCAGGGGGACGTGGTCGTTTAGAATCAAGAAATGTCGCTCAAGACCTTCCCTGCAATTCACAGATATAAAAGCAGATTTGCTCCAGTAAGCTGAGACTCAAAAAACACGATACAAAGCACCGCATCTGGTCCCTTGCACAAGCATGTACGGCCACAAGTCTGAAGGACTACCAAGTCTCACTAGAACAACTTGTTTGTTTTCTGAAGGCACCGTAAAGACAGCAACACTCCAGTTGCAACGGGAAGAGGCAGAGGGAGATAAAATAACGAATATAGTTAGGAGGAAACGCTAAGAGCGGTTTGGTATAACAAGGGAGGAAAAAAGGTGGC
Source organism: Baryphthengus martii (assembly GCA_013396935.1). Taxonomy (NCBI): domain Eukaryota; kingdom Metazoa; phylum Chordata; class Aves; order Coraciiformes; family Momotidae; genus Baryphthengus; species Baryphthengus martii. The sequence continues at coordinate 12,705 of VWZK01009196.1, read as the reverse complement.
TCAGTTCTACGATGGCTGTGATGTCCATAACAGCACAGAGATCCTACACCTCTAGGCAAAGGAAGAGTAACCAGAGTTTGGAAAAAATCTACTCCTGAACCCAAAAATAACAACCCCAGCTCCCAGATTTAGCGGATGGGTGTAAAATCTGCAACTGAAATCAAAGGAGAGAGCAAAGAATTAAAATGCCATATAAAATATCGGGGTCCGTACATACTCACATGGCATCATTAGCCTGTTTCTGATTTACCACAGTCTTATAAGATCTGGACAGTCTCCTTTGCTCTGCAGGACGACTGAAGTCCAGCGAAGTGTCAGCTATTAAACCCCTTCTAAATCCGCCAGTGAAAACAAATTCCCCCTCCCCAGCCCCTACAAGGGAAGAGAGGGCGTCTCCCAGACAGGAGATGTTTTTAACAACCCCAGGCACCATGCCACCGAGTTAATTCTCCTAAGTAGCACTGCACCAAGCAAGCCTAGGCTTGCTAAGATGTTCTACCCCTTACATGGACTTTAGGACAATTTCTTGTGAGCCCTTCAGGCCAGAGGCTCATGCTTTCCCATTCCATTATTGCTTTTCAAAGATGTTTTCTGTCCCATTTTCCCCTCTCGCTCCCTGTTATCCCAGAAGGACTTTCTGCATCCTGCGCGCAGCGACGCTGGCCTCATCCTCAGAGTCAGACTCGCTCTGGGAAGTGGAGCTCTGGGAAGCAGAGCTGCAGGGAGAGGAGCACTCTGGGGAGCACAGGTAGTGCATCAGCGGGAGGCGGTACTTCCCACAGAAGTCAACAAACTTGATCTGTCTGACGCAGCTGTCAAAGTAGACACCTGTAAGGGCAGAGGGAACAGTAAAACAACATACGAGACACCGTGCAGAGAAATCTGTAAGGTCTACAAGGCTGTTGCAAATGCCTCAAACTGGGATTTAATTGACACAGCACTGAACATAGAAGGAAAAGGGATGGCTGGAGGAAGAAAAAAGGCCAGGATACCTGTGGAAACACAAAATTCATTTTCTTAGTAAAAGAAGAATTAATCCTGCAAAACTACATTTGGTAGGTGATTTAAAACAGCACACTCTTCATGAAAAGACACAGGGCAGCTACTTCCACAGGATTTGGCAATTTCTTCTAACCATTAGGGAGAAATCTCAGGCTGGGAATTTGCAAACTTCTTAAATGTCAAATTAATTCGTCCACTCTATTTCCAAACTTGTAAAACCTCTTCTACCAGCCAGCAAAAATGTGTTCACAAATAGACCTTCATAGCTCTACTTTTCTTCTGCTTGAGTGAAGTCACCATGCTGAGTTTAGATGCTACTTCCCATGGCAACAGTGTTGCTGTAACACACAATTACGTTCCCTTCCTGTCACAGCAAGTGATTTTAGACGTTGACATTTTCAGAAGTTTCCAGCAGTGTTTTAAGTCCTAGCTGGTCTGGAATAAGCTTTTCTCCTGCAGCGCTAGAAGAACAGCTGCAGTACTGTGCTAGTTCATAAGGAAAAGTGAAAAAGAGCAAAACCAATCCACTGTTATCCAAGCTGTGCAAAACTCTGAAAAAAGGAAACATTGCTTTCCCTTACAAGGCAAGTTCCAGCCCTTCTGTCTCTGCTTAGGGAGTATGCTTTGATACTGTCCTGTAAGGAGATAACAGCCTGCGTTATGGCTGCAGGGTAGATAGTAATTAATGATTTTTTTTCCCTCTTAATCTTCTGAAGGCTAAATGTGCAGATCATTTACTCTGGATAAAGATTAAGCATTAAACCAAATTAAGCCCAAGCATTTCAGGCTTCCCTATGAAGTCGTCTCCTTACAGGAACTACAGGCTAGTAGCATCAAGCAAGAGGAAAACAGTGGCTCTTGGTAACTGCCAAGCACTACGGCCTCTCCTCTTTTCCATCTGGACACGAAGTTTGCTATTCAGCAAGGGTTCTTGCAAAAATTCTCATGCCTGTTACTCAGTCTGAGCTATTTCAGGGCAGATAGATCAGAAACTTCAGACGATAAAATCACAGTGGAGTGCTGAGATGAGCTGCAAAGACTTCAACAGAAGCACTGCCTTGCGTTCCCACGCAAATACAGCAAAGCAGCACTACAACCCTGAACATCGTTTCTAAGTGAACGAGGTTCCTTAAAGACAGGTTTGCAAGAGACCTGGAGCCGATGAAATACACCTGGGATTTGGGTGCTGAGCTACCAAAGCCATGGTAAGTCAGAGGGAAAGAAAACCCATTGGGTAAAAGCAGGAAGTGGAGCAGTGAAGGAGAACTTACCCCCACATTTAGGGTTGGGACAGTTGCTGGCTAAGCTCAGATACCGGACCAGATTCTCCGGGAGATCGCTGCGAGCATAGGGCACGTTCCGAGTTTTAATTGTGCGCCCAGCCAGTTCCTGAAGGCTTGGGGGATTGTAGGTCAGGTCACGGACAAATCGAACCACCAGTGGGTTCCCACGCAAGCTCAGCTCTTCCAGGTGAACCAGGTTAAGGATCTCTCGAGGAAGGTAAGTCAGCAGGTTATTGTGCAGGCTAAGAGAACGCAGAGAATGCAGCCTGAGGACGGAGACGGAAACTCGGTCAAGACATGCAAACAAAATCCTTCTACAACCGCGTTACACAGACCTGATTACTTTCCCCTCTCCCATGAATTTATTTTTCTTTGGCTTTTCTTCCTTCTGAAGTATAAATTCATCATAAAAGAGCTGCTGTTACTTCAGCACACACAACGCCCTGGAAAACTTGGCTCAGCTCTGGAATGCCTGTTAAAGAAACAGTCTTAAATATCATGCTGTCCCTCTCAGTATTCCTCCCCCACCCACCCCAAAAAGGTAACACAGAACAAAAGTACAGAAACTGAGTGCTTTCAGGGGAGAGAATGTTTCCTTGTACGCAGTGCACACACATCAAGAACGGCTCCGTGCAATACTTAGGCTGTCGCCTGCTTTCACTGGTGCATTAAAGATGATAGCTGGTAGGCTGCCAATCCTGGAAAGCCCCATGTTTTCATTGCTTGCGGCAGCATCACCTTGCACTGTGATACTACCAGATCGCAAAAGCCAAGCAAGGTCAGGCCAGGCCAACATCGGCACCAGGAGACAAGCAGGTTTTCTGGCTTTTAGAGGAGGCATTCTCCTCTCTGAGGAAGCACAAAGTATTCAGGGATGCTCTCAAATCAGTACAAGTTACAGGACAAACGGACATTGTACACAAGAGTAATCCCACTACACCATTAAATTCCAACTCTGAAAACTCTGTGCTGCCGTTCAATTGCTTTTGGGGTTACACCTACACACAGAATTTTTCTCCCTCCCACCTCATGCAACCTGCACAGAGTTTGCAGTGTCCTCTTTCCCCCATTATGAAAGCAGTAACTTATCCTCTAGAGCTGTGGTGCAGGATTCAACAAACACAAAAACACTCTGAGATCCTAGAGGAAGAAAAGCCAAGGGAACGCAGGGGATGGTAGAACAGAAAAACACACACATGAAGGCTTTGGGTGAAGGAGAAAACAGACCAAACATTCATCACTAAAAATACAGGAGCATGGCAGTTTATCTTTTCCCCAGGTACTTCTCAGGGCTCCCTGTACAAATCTATTAATATTCACCTTAAAGTGTCCACATGGTGACTTTTTTTTTTCCCATAACCCTTTGAGATTTCCATATTATATATTTGTTGTCTGCCTGCAGCACACCATGCTAACGATCTCACGTTCACATTTAGTCAGATTAATAAACTGAAGGACAAATAGGTCCTCCCAGGTGCTTTTACCCACCATACGCAGAAGAAAAAGTTCAAAGAGTTAATTACAGCCGGTGGCCGATGACAGTAAATACTCACTGTGCCAGCTGAGGTGGAATGCTCTGGATCTTGTTGTCACACAGAACTAGATAGCTTAGGGAAGGCAGGTTTGCTAATTCAGGTGGAATTGAAGTAATGAAATTCCCTCCAAGGTACAGAAACTCTAAACTGAAAGGAGAAAAGAAAACACTGCATTATTTCATCAAAGTAATTTCTAGCTTCATTTAATACTAAGTCTTCTCATCTCCTGCATTTCTTATAGAATAACTTACAGATGACTATCTATGACACGATTTGCTGAAGAGGGGGAGCGGGGAAGGCAAAAACCAAGCTAAGTTGCACATCAAAATTGCAATGGAGCTGCTGGAGTTTTTCCTCCAACCTCCTGAAGTCACCATTACATCTGTAGGTAGGCACCAAAGGACTATCTATTCCTATACCCACCCCACAAGCAAAGCTCATGCTCTTATGTCCATGGAAGAGCAGCCCTGACTCGGTTCCTGCTGCACCCAGTGGGAGCTCTCGGTTTCTGTAGGAGCAAAGCAAGAGAGCAGTGGCTCTCCCTTGAAAATCCTGGCCCTGCACAAGCACTACTCACTCTTTATGGCATCGCATGACTCCTCGGTGACTAACTGCAACCTTTCAGCAGAAGTCAGAAGCAGCCAGTCCCTCTCTGATACAAGTCACACACTGACAACACCACAGCTGCAACAGGACAGAATTAACCCAAGACGCACAAGTACATGCATGCAATATCTCAGACAGATTGACTTCAGTACACTGAAGTCACGGAGCCCAAACCTACCAAAAACACTAGCTGGGCTTAACTGCAGTTTGGGTCTAAATAAAATAAAAATAAATAATTATAATAATAAAAAAAATTGTTGGATGTCGTGCAAAAACTCAGTGGGTAGGAAACAGGAATGAAGAGAGGCACCAGATCCCTTCTGCCAGGTGGAGTAGCCAGTATGTGCTGTGCACCTCTGGCTCTTCTAGGCAGAAAAATTGGCAAGCGCTGCTCTTCAACATAATAGCTTCAAGTCCCAATTTCAGAGTCAAATACTTTTCCTTCCCTGTTCTCAGATGCTGTCTGGAACAGGAGCAAAGGCAGGTTCAGTTTGGGTACTTCTGGCTGGAAAGAGACACCATTGCTAATCACAGTCCCAGACAATACTTTTTCCCATGTCTGGAAAAGGTGGATCCCCCTGTCCTGTCTGCAGACGCTGGTTCAAGATCTCTGGTACATACTCAGGTTGGCTGCGTAACTTCAGTGCACGCTGGCCACCTCTGATCCACCAAGCATTCCCCACAGGTCAGGGAAAGAGAAGGCATCCAGGCTCTGTCAGCCTTTCTGTAAGAACAGCTCATAACCTCCCTGGAACAGGAGACACCTTTGCCTCACCCCAGGAACTGAGAAAGTCTATGGATACAACTGGCAAAGAAACACATGACCAAACCACCCAAGGAACACTGGTGGTCAACCCAGAGAAGGTCTCAACCCTACAACTGTGTCACAACATGTGTGGAGTGCCTTAGAAGCTCCTCCCCGAGCCTTCCCCTGAGAAGAAGCAGAAGAATGGTAGAAAGAGACTATTTCATTCAGTTCTTGTCAGAAACCCAAGCCCCAAAGATCAGCATCTGCTTGGGCAACTGGGGCCACTAACTCAGCACAAATGTCCATCTGCCCAACAGTAAAGAATGGAACAGCAGAGCCCTGCGACACACCAGGAGCTGCTCACAGAGCTTCAACTTCCTCCAGATCTGCTTACCTTTTTGGAGTGTGTCAGAGGCAAGCTAAATAATTTGCAAAGTGGGCATGAAATGAAGCCTTAAACTGCCCTTGACTATATGAAAGGAAGTAACTATACTTGCCTCAGCTGAGAGATGAAGTGGGACAGTACATCTGGAGGTTATCCTGAACACGCATGAAAGTACATAGGAAAAAAACCACCAAAACCCCACTGTTCAAAAGTAGCCTCTCTTCTACACAGACAAACTGTAGGCGAGGAATCCGGGTAGGAAGAAGGCTGCTGTGACCACGTCAAGGGAAGATTATATTTAATTAAATTTTCATCCCCTAACAAAGACCTGAGTTTTAACCCAAATCCCTTCTTCAACCTCCATCGTTTCCCAAGGTGGACTTAGGCTGTTCGGCTCTTATTAGGGACTTAACTGCTGACCATACAATTCCCAGGCTTATTTTAAACTCCATGCCATCGCTGGAGCCCACACTGAAAAAGCCAAGGGAATTCTAGTAATGGTGGATTTCAATGTTTAAATGGGGCTTATGTGCGTACAAGTCTCCACTTCCTAGGAAAAGTGAAATATTAACTCTTCGAAGACAGTCATACCCATAAAGCCACATTGCGTAAAAACACACACTACCAGGGAACGATAGGGCAAAATATATCGTAAAAAACGTTTTTGAAATTTATTTCAAGGTGTGAAACGCCTAGATTTTCAAGAGCAGCTTACTGCACAAACAAAGTGTGCAAAAACACTGCCTACAAACCACTTAAAACTTTCAAATCCATTCTTTTTAAAGTCTGAGTAATGGAAACGCTCAGTTACGTTAGCTAGGATACAAGGCCCCCGCACCAGACTACTACCTCTCTAATTAAAAATATACGAAATAAGATAACTTCTTCAGAGGCTATGAAGGGCTTCTTAAAAATTGATTTCTACTTCCCTATTTCCGAATCACCTTGCTGAAGTCAGTAGACTAAGACATATCGTACTAAGCCTGTAACTAGAGGGCAAGGCAACGCTGGCTCTCAAGCTCTCCTACTCGGGGGACAGTTTGCTGCTCAGTAAGATGAGCAAGAGCACTGCTGAGCTCTGCCTTCCTCACAAAAGGGCCTGCAACAAGGCCATCGGCAACATTTGACCAAGTTTTTCACAGGAGGACCACCGCAGAGATGGAACTGCGCTTAGAGAATGCTTCTAACTAACCTTTCACACCAAGATCTGTTTTTTTCTGACAATCATTAATCTGCGTAGTCACTTGGACCAGCCAGCTAAGGACTCACGCATCGCTGCGTAACACAGAGGGAGAGCTGGAATGTTTCTGTACTTTCAAAAGTCACTCCAGGAACTTAGAAAAGCCAGAGAGCAACCAGCCTCAACTGAATGTAAGCTCAGTTCCTATTTTTGAAGCTAGAATAAATAACGTACTTCCAACACGCCGCACAGGCTTTGGCCGAACGAGCTTCAAGAGAGGACGAACACCAGCAAAACCCATCCTGACAAAAACTGGGGAAAAAAACCACATTTGACAGAGTAACTAATGGGGGCTGACACTTTCTCTTCTGCCTTTTAGCAATGTTTGCAGATACACTAATAAAAGGCCAGAGTCTCGTTCAGCCCGATATCCAACAGGCCCCTCACTGCCGCCGAGCAGCAGCCGACACAGCCAGGCCCGTGGTGTGCCACTCCTCTTGAGCAGGGCTGTAGGGTGGCCCTGTCAATCCTTTTACACATAGGAGGGAAGTGGGGAAATGCTCAAACAACTGTGAGTTGACTCGGGTGGTGGCAGCAAAGTTTAACATTCCAAGAGACCATACATTCTTGCTTGAGTATGTTCTTGAGGTTTCTGGGTCGTCATATAACACAACACAAAAAAAACAAAAAAAGCCCAAAACCACTCAGGAAGAAGAGCTCACTCTGAGCACTGGAGGTATTCTTGATACTCTCTCAATTATCATGACACTTTCATAGTCACGGTTGAAGGGCAGAACGTCTTCTGGCATAGAAGATACTCAAATTTTCAATCCACCCTGTTTCCCCACAGATGCTTCTTTGATAAAACCGAACAGCTGACATCAAACAGATGCAGCTAAATAAGTAAACTAAGAGGAAACAATAGTGCTTGAAACAGCTCCAGGTCTTTTTAAGATAAACTTTTTTGCAAGAAATTTCCAGGGCAGTTTTGAGGCTCATGCAGAGGAGGAATCTAAAAGCAGCCCACAATACACTCCTGTTAACCCTGTTCTACGATTTGCTAATTCCTGAGAGAACTGCACAGCCTTTGCTGACACGCAAATTTAAGATCAAACAGTCGTCTGAAAACTATTTGCAAAACGTTTGAAGAGGGGAAGAAAAAGGGAGGCAGCCGAGCAGATTTCCTAATGCTGTATCTTTATCAAAGCTTCGCTTGCCTTTTTTCCCACACTGTAACAGCCTTTCCTAAGTGTATGCTTGTCTGACATGCTTAACGCTGCCCATGAATAAAAGCAATACTCTGGTGTTCACGCTGCATCGAAGTCTTTACACAAAACTCGGGTGACTCCAGTTAGGCATCTGAGGCCTTTGATCCCAGCCCTTGCACAACCGGGCGTACTAGACGAATCCAAGCAAGAAGGAAAGGAGCAGCACGGCGGCAGACACCTGAAAAGAGCCTGGCCCTTTTCCAAGCTCTTTCCGCCTGCTCCCGGTGCTCTCCTGAGCGGAGAGAATTCACTAGCAGAGTAAGCCTAAATTCAAAATTCACATCCAGAAATGTAAAGGTATCAATTGCATTTTGCTAAGCTAAGAATTTTTCCTTTTACGAGACACCTGCAAGACATTCCTCCAAGCGCGCACGGACGAGAGCAATCCATGCACCCCTAAGCCAAAAGCCACAGCTGGAGAGTGAAGATCAGAGCTGTATTTTACCAGATTTGCCACACAAATTTTGTCCACAATGGGCACAAGTAGATGACTGTTTTTCTAGCTCACCAGCTATAATACACACTGCCCCTTCGTACATCTCCAGCTGGATCAGCAGAAGAAGGATACGCACAACCAATGCAGTGGTGGGATGTCTACACAGATCACAGTTTGGGAGCTGGTGGGGTCTGTGAATCAAGTCTGAGAGAGAGGGACTGACCATAACATCTCACGCTAAATAGGAGACATCAGTGTTGGAGGGAGAACTATAGAAAAGATGATACTCACGTCTACTTATGCTAAGCTCGTCTTTTATCTGACAACAAAGAAGAAAGCAATGCAAAGAGAACTGCTCTCACCCATCTGGTGCATTTTTTACTCCAAATTCACAGTGACAGCCAATGCTGCAATTCAGGTCTTGCACTGTACTGACACTACTAGCTGACAGTGAATTGGGAGCGGTGAGCATACAGAATGAGCTGGCACAGCCTCAATACGATTTAAAAAAAAAAAAAAAAAAAAAGCCCTCGGCAGTGCCCACACTTACCTTTCTCAGAAACGGTAAGAGGCTGTTGCAGGTCACCATAGACATTTACAGTGGAATTAGGAGGAAAGAGCATTGTATTTTCCGAACAGAAAACATGAAGCAAAGGCTACTCATCTTTGGTGCCAGCATGCTATGATCAGCATCATCCTGCTGCCAGCACCAGAGCAATCATGATCATCCACTTATGAAGCCACGTGAAGGAAGCTTCAAGCATCAGGACATCTATAGGTGGTCCTTCTGGGATGGTCTAGGAGGTAACTGACAACGAGGTGAAAGACACTCGCTTCACATGCAGGATCTTGCACTGCACACAAAGATGTGTGTGGGCAAGGATGGGGCAGACGGCTGAAGCTGCAAGGAGTCAAGACAAGACAGCAGCAGGACTGGTTGTGGTTCTTATCGTTGTTTGTTAACTTGTCAAATCACTGGCAACATGCTAGGGAAAAGTTTTTGCATAAAATGTCTGACCCCAGCTTGCTGCAAAGTTGCAGATTTATTATCATCGTGGGAGTAACAACACACAGCACACGTCTCTAAATCCAGGGCCTCGGCACCTGTCGTTGCCAGCATGTTCTCTTTTCACTGGTACCCAGTGACAGGACAAGGGGCATCAGGCGCAAAATGGAACACAGGAGGTTCCACTCCAACATCATGAAAAAACTTCTTTCCTGTGAGGATAACAGAGCATTGGAACAGAGAAGTTGTGGAATGTCCTTCTGGAGACTTTCAAAACCTACCTGGACGCCTTCCTGTGCAACCTGCTCTAGGTGAATCTGCTCTGTCAGGGGGGTTGGACTAGATGATCTCCAGGGGTCACTCTCAACCCCCGCAATTCAGTGATTCTGTGATTCCTTCTTCAGCAGATCAGACCCATCAGCTTTCTATTCTTTTAGCTTCACCATGTAGACTCGTTATCCATTATATTCCTGGCCTTTACTAAAACCAACACACTGTCCCTCCATAAACTACAACAGGAAACTATGGGCCACAGAGGAAAGATGGGAGGATTAGTTATCAAGACTTTTTTTTTTTACTTAAAAAAAAAAAATAAAAAAATCTCAACAGAGCTCAGATGTTCCCTGGAAGCAGAAGAAGTATTTCTAGATTTCTGCAACTCTGCTCAGCTCTATAATCAGTGACTGGAGCAAATGGGAAGCTGCCAGGGTCATGGGAGGAAGAGAATCACCGGCTTCAGGACCTCTAGGATCAGCAGGAGGAACTTGTCTGGTCAAAGTGCTGCCTGCAATTCTCTGTGGTCTCAACGACCACAAGACACGAGGAATATTTCTTTTATGGGAAAGCTGCACACTGAAAAACGCTCAAAGTCTTCGCTTGACAGAAACAGCGACACGGACACTTGCAGCTTGAGCTGTGAGGTTAATAGAAGCCCCAACACTTGCACAAGTTCCCACCTCCTGACCCAGAGTTCAGAAACGAACAGAAGTGCCCATGTTGCCCTGCCATGACAGCTGGCTCCGCTCTGTATTTGCTCAGGCTCCTTCTACCCACTTCAACACTATGCACGCTCACCCTGAGGACACCTCTCTTGTTAACGGGCAGGAGGAGGGTCTAGCAGCGGTTTCTCTCCACTACATATTTACTATCTTTTTGGCAAGAGTGTCAGGTCACTGGTTGTCTGGCTCCCAATGAGTAAAGATTCACGATTCCCTCTGGAGGAATATTAGACTATAAAGGATGGTTTTCTACAAGCTCTGGCAAACAAGCGTGCTGCTCCCTTTTGTTACTTAAGCAGTTCACTGATGGCATAGTGGAGAAGAAGCCGACCATCCTGGTGGAGCACAGATTTGCTATCTTGAGCTAAAGTTCAATTACATTACAGTGACACGTTAGCAGAAGTTCAGTGAAGTTAGCAGCGATGACGCAGGTGGCAGACACAAGCCGGGCCTAGTCTGGTTTCACTACCTGACACATCACTTTGTAAGGATAAACAGACAGTTCAATAGCTTTGTCCGCATTGGCCCTCTCAGAATTGTCATTCTGCGGCGCGAGTGTGATCAGCACAAGAAAAGCTGCGGGACGGGGCAGGCCAGAGTCAACTAGGCAGCAGCAGTTTAATAGCAATGCAGCACGGAGCACAGCACACAGCCCACCCGGGCACCACAGGCAGTGCTACGCAGCCTGGTACCTTCCCAGAGTCTGTAGCACAACAAACAACAGGGCTGAGGTTTGTTTTCTTGGGGAAAAAAAAAACAAAACAAAAGAAGAAAAGAGAAAGAGAAACCACAAGCACAGACAAGAGCATGTAAGCAACAGCAGGGAGCCTCTGCCTCAGAGGTGGGCACAACAATCAGATTCCAACCACATCCTGGACGCTACCATGCATGCTATGGAAGCCATGTGGATCATCTCCCACACACAGCTGTCCTCCTCCATTGGCCTTCTCTCCCTTGAAGTTGGTGCCATTGCCTTCATTTCCTTCGTTATCCCTGAAACAACTGGTCTCACACAGAGAGATAGTTGAGGTTCCTCCCCCCACTACAGTCAAGGTTGCGGGAATTTGCGTAAGAGAGGTTGCCACTGGCAAGTCCCTTGGCAAGGGCCTGGAGGGAAGAAAGTTCAGACTCAAAGTCTTAGCACGGGCCCACAGAGGGGCTAGTCTGAGGCTTGAGAAACTAGAACACACCAAGGGGCCTGCGCGTAGCACAAGACAGAACACGGCCTATGGCTCGCACAGGAGGATGGCAAGCCTCGCAAGTACCTATGTCAGGTCAATACGGTCGGTCAATATTCGGTCCTACCTACAATCTGTTCCCGCTCCACCAATGTTGCTAGCTGCCATGATTCAGCCATAGGTTTCTACGTCATTGGCCTGCGGTGGTTTGATACAGCTCCAGACCCAGACACACCACCGTAAGCACAGCCTAGGTAGGGCTCCTCACATCAGAAGATCCATCACCTGATGTGTCAGATCTACATGAGCTGGATGGATAGAGCGAAATACAACAAAAACCCAACCATGCTAGCAAGCACCCTGATGACACTGGAGCTGTATCAGCAGAAAGGCCCTGTTGTTTGCATCAACTACAGCCAGATCTTTATTCTCCCGTGCAGTCCATCGCGCAGCCATGACCTGCACGAGGCCAGAGGTTTTGTTTTGCTCTTGCCTCGAGATGTGTATTAAAGCAAAGCCATGGAGCGCCTCATGCGTGTCAACACTCATACCAACCACACTGCCACTGAGAGAGCCTCCTCTACACCAAGGCAGCCCAAGGACTAGGAAATCCTGAACGAGTCGCCCATTTCACAAGCGCAGAAGCTCGCCGTCCATCTGAAGAGCGGCTTTAAGTTTTGGTACCTTAACCTGACAAAGGTGAGGAGACACGTTAGCAGCAGTGCTTACAGACATCTGAGGCCGGACAAAACTCACTCCCTGAGCAGGAGCGAGACGCGAGGTGCGATGTGCCCGGCGCTTCGCTTTGAGGCAAGAAAATCCGGTCGGGTTTGCCCGGCAGCTGCCAGGGCTTTTCTTGTCGCCCCCGGGCCAAAGGCCCGTCCCACCCGCCGGGCCCGTCCCGCCCGGCGCTCTGCCCTCACCTGCGGAGCTCCTGGATGTCGGGCGGGATGCCGTGGAGGCGGTTGCCACCGAGGCTGAGGCTCTGCAGCCCGCGGAGCATCAGCAGGTCGGGCGGCACCTCGGCGAAGCGGTTCCCGCTGAAGTTGAGGACGCGGAGGGAGCGGCCGAGCGGGGCCT